>JAHWXV010375872.1:0-13164 GCA_024586415.1 Phrixothrix hirtus | reverse complement strand
CAAGGGGGACACATTGAACATTTGTAAATCAGTTAAAAAAACTTTGAAACTTCCTCTTTCCAATGGTATGTAAATTGTTTATTTTGAATGTATACTTTAAATTATTAAATTGGGGTATTCATTTAGAATAACCCTGTATATTGTGTTTGACATGCAGTAGTTTTAGCTTCCTTAACTCACATATTAATTAGACTTAGCTCCACATGATGAAGAATTGAGTCCATCAAACAGAATAACGTATTCAAAAAAATAATAGAGCGCTTAACTTCTAATGATTCTACTAGATCATGGTAGGTTTTTCTTGAAACGCTTCCGAAAGTCCTGAAAAGCAGACAACAACTAAATTCTAACCATTTTTAAACCCAGGAAACTCATTAGCTGGATTGTAATTATGCGTAGGTTCGTTTCTGAGAGAAAAGTTAAGAATTAATTCGAAAACGATTAGTTTTGGGTCAATCTGGTTTATATACACTGAATAATTATAACTACATTACCACTTTAAGTTTTAAATTGTAATGCACATGCGGGTTCCTACTTGAAAGTTCAATATGATCATAACCCCTTTGAAGTTGTTTCCAGCGATTTAAATGTGAAAGTGGCAATGCACTTATGTTGCTAAAATGTAAAAGCCACTTGAAAAAATTTTTTTTTCAATGGCTTAACTCTTAAATTTCCGATTTTTCCCGAATTTTGTGGAAATCGCCGAATTATCACATATTATCTATACGTATCTTCGGATGTGCCCCAATTTAAGACAAGTAAAAAGGTGCGTGTTAGGGTGCGAAAAATATGATAACTAGATATGCCATTTTATAATTAAGGAATTTTTCTCATAGTACCGTTGTGTTTATGGAATTTGTAATAAATATCACAGTAGGTGTTACATTTTTATATTAATGATATATGCTTTAATGTTTATAATTACCGACTGGTAGGAATGTTATTTCTGCTTACGCTGACAAAGCATAGTATGTTTCGTAATTCTACTGGTTCTACCATTCACTTTTGCAGTTTCCGCTGCGTTGATTGTTGTTAATGGAACTTTTAAAATTATTACTAAGGTATATTTGAAAGGAAAGTGCGTATTTAAAGATTTCCTCGAGAACTGAACGCAAAAAAAATGATTAATGATAGTATGTTGCTGCATAAAGTGCCAAGTTATAAAAAATTAGAACGTATGAAGAAAGACCTTGTTATAGTTACAAGGAGCCTTTATCAATCATAATTTGGCAATATCAATAATGTTTTCATATACCTAATGCCATAAGCATTGATAAGTCACGGTTTTGCTATATTTTAAAGAAAGTGCTTTATTGTATTTATCGTTCACAGTACGCCACTTCCTCGGTTGCTAAATTCAAATTATTAAAGAATTAAGGGATAAAATTTCAAATGTTAGAAACTCGTTGCTATTTGATCTAAAAATTGCTATTTTACGTCTACCCTATTTAAATTACTTTACCAAGATATCGAGAGTAAAACAGATCATGTTCGTTTCCTTAGGCTGCAAATAATACAATAAACTTAGACAGTGAAACCAAAATATCGCATTTCTTGCATTTGGAGCGTGGACAATTTCCTTTACATTAATATTTGCGTGGGAAATAGACGATTTGGCAATTTGCCGGAGATTAATTGAACTTGAAATATGTACAGTAGGCGATCATAAATTAGAAACGGTTAGAAGACTGACTTCCAATCAGGTTTCCTGTTCTGTCGATCACTAAAAAGTGTCCATGAATTATCATATAGCTACCACCGACAATTTAAAAGCATATCTCCTTTCGATTGCTACAAGATAAGGAACTACACGACATCGTTGTTGTAGTTAACCAACCATGAAGAATGCGGTGCCTACTATTATTCAACCCACTAAACTATTGTAATTCATTTTATTTCAATTTATTTAGCAAAACATCATTCTGAACATTGTAGTTTTAAGTAAAATGGTTTGACGAAATCGCTTTGTCGTGGATCTCGTCCTAAAATTAGATTCCAAGTCTTACTGACTTCGAAGAAACTAGAAATAGCAATATATTTCAATTTTATATCCATCATTAGGATTGCAACACGTTATCTTAAAGTTTCACTTCATTCAGAGCTTTAATAAATGCCATTCGGTTTACAAAATGCTCTCTGCACTTTCCAGCATGCGATGCAAAATTATATCGATGGCATCAGTTTATATACTTGGCTTAAAAATATATCAAAGGACTAAATCCAGTATACGAACAATTACGGAAAACCAATTTGGAAATTTAACTACAGGATGTGCAGAACTAATCGAGAGTGATGCATATATTATATCTCACCGTTAACATTTATAAGATTATAATAATACCGTCAATATTGTTTGTAATTTCAGAAAGAAAAAATAAACATTATGGTGCAGCTGCCCACTAATACAAAAACACGTGGAATATTGCGTTCTTGAACCTGCACTGTTATTTATAAAATGAATGTTGATGTTTTTACATTTCACGTCGATCATGGACGAAATAAAGTTTTGTAAACATTAAGAAACATGGAATGATTTAAAATTTTAATAAATAAGTTTTATCAAATATTTCAATTCATTGTAATTGAAGTGCCTCTTCGTTTACCGTAAAGCTCTAAATACCCAGAACAGTTATTTCTGCAGTGGGTTATAAATAAATGTAAATTTTGGCTGATTTATCTAAAGCTACACAGATAAAATTAACTCACTTGGAGCTGCATTAAAATATTCCCGTGAAGGACTTGTCATCATAAGAAATCCATAAGTACTCTAGTGCTAAGAAGTGGCCTAGGTAACTTTCCTGATTAAAGATTATCTGATGTGCATCAGAATCAGAAAAAAACGGTTATTTAGTTCAAAATACGTTACTACTCTAAATTGAGGTGGCTGCCCAAGGGTATTGACTGGATGTCAGAAATTTATTCGACAGTTGCGCTAGTTATTCTAATCATGACCCTGGCAGGTCTCTTAAGAATTTGTCAAAATATAAAGTGGAGAAACAGCAATTCAACATATCTATAAAATCTTGATAAACTCTTCCAGCAGGGAAGTTATGGGAGATAGTGTGCACTGGTATCAGGATTGACACGGCAACCTTTAATCGTATTCGCCTAAGCTGAACATAGTCCTATTATTTATGCTTTTTTGTCCCAGTGAAAACCATCTCCCTATTTCATTTTGATCTTCCTTCTCTTCTAATTTCTGATCATAATTTGCATCTTGTTATTTGCGAATTGCATCTATTATCCTATAGCCCTACATTGTCTCTCGTCACATTCCATTTGATGTTAACCATATGTACCCTGGCTTTAGTTTAAGTCTGAATAAGTTTTCCGGAAATAGCTTTGTCAAACCTTGTTCTTGTTTCATATTTTCTGTTTGGTCGACTCTTTCAGACCGCATCTTCCGTCCCAGGAGTGTGTAGTATTCAATATTTTCTGTGTCCTATGTCGATGATTTCCTTTCCAATCTTTTTTCTGAATCATATTTTTAGGAGATACAGGAGCCCCTTGATCAATTTTCGATGATATTTTTTCCAAAAAGAATATGAAAAAAATTACTTTGAACTGGTTAACGTACTTATTACTGTAACGATTAAATACTCTTCAAAGTTGGTTTAAAATGTACAGGGTGTGGCAAGAAAACAAGAAATTTAAAAAATACAATACTGTGAAGTAGATTTATAAACAGTTAAAAACATTACAACAAGTTGAAGAACAAAAGCAGCTATTGCACTTGTGAAATATGACATCATATACAGGGTTGCTTTGAAATAGTTTCAATAATTTTAACCATGTATTAAAATTAAACAACTTTAATGTAGGGACAATCGAATTTAGAAAATTCTTGTAAAACTTTTTAAGAACCTCTGATTTGCAATATTTATAATCATAAGTTTCGTCTCAGTTTGTAACGAAATCACGTGCGTTTATGCCAGTCTTACTCATGTTACAAGGGCATTGTAGTTCAATGTAGTCGGGCATCGCCGTGTATTGGCAAACATAAAAATTGATAAAAACTATTGAATAGTTTGTGTTGTTTGTGTCTGTACGCTTTTACAACAAGCAAATAGTGGCGGTAGCAAAAAATAATTAGTATCTACTAAATTATTCCAGCTATTTTTGAAGAATTCTTAGTGTTTATAAATTCAAAAGGCATTACACATATGCACATGGTCATAGGTTACATACGACATGTTAACGTGTTTTTTATGCCAATACAAAATAACATGAAATCATAATGAAATTTATTTTTAATTTGATTTAAATAAGAAAATTCCGTATCGTTTAATTTACTAGCTGTAACAAAAGATAAAATGGGCCATAAGTATTCTAAGGTCAAGTGTTAAAAGCAGAAATATCTAAGTTATCTGTCGCGCTAATGAATGAAAATTAAATGAAGTTCAGGTTAAGCACCCATTTATTAGTAAATAAACAGAGTGAAATTGAATGTGTTGTTTTAATTTGTATGTCAGCAAATACATTCGTAGTTTTCTTGAATGTGTTACAGATTAATTAAGTGACCAATGCTAGCAGTTCCTAAAATGTTTTCATTTAAATATTTAAAAAAGGGGTTAATGGGATTTAATAATCTCAAACATATATCTCTTGTAATACGTAGAGTAGCCATTTTAGTTTCAACAACTATTTCAAAACAACCCTGTATATGATTATCATTACACGGCAAGCGCTTTCTAAAGTCTGGATCGCACTTTATGCATCACACGACAGTACACCTGTATTGAAATTTCGTTCATCCCTTCTTCAATTCTCAGAAATTTTTCTGAAATTGTATTCATTCATCATATCCTTTATGTCCTTATTTTCAGTTTTTCAATATTTTGTGAACGATTTTCAAAGACCTTGTGTTTTAGATACTCCTATCAAAAGAAATCTCAAGAGCCGAGATCCGGTGATTCCGGCAGTCAATTGTTGTCTCCATGCCTAGATATGACAACCCGTGGGAAGAATTTCACATACAGAATCCATAGATAATGTAACTCCATTTTGCTAGAACCATTTGTTCGCGTTGACGTCGGGAAATATTGCAAATTGCACGTTACGAAAGTCGAAATCATATGGGAATAACGTGATGGCGATTGTGGTCCTCAAAAAAATTGACGGATTTTGTTAAACAAAGAAATGGCACACCATACTGTGACTTTTACACTATGTAACGGTTTCTGGTGTTTTTCATTAGTATCTTGTATTGCCTAATATCGTCAATTCTTAAATGAAAATGGCTTCGTCAGATACAAACAAGTTGTTAATCATGCGCTCAATCTCATTAAATAACAAAAGTTCGGTTGAGCTAATAAATCATTACTTTGTAGTTGTTGAACGATTTTTAGCTTATAGGGATGAAATTTGAGAACAATATACAACTATTTGAAGGACATATCAGAAAAACGAAGGGTTACGATCTGTCGGGTATAGGATGTCTTGGACCGCGTTTAAGTGCAGCCCTGACCAAGCTTCACAGTTCTTATCCCACCAGGTGGCTTCTGTCTTATGGTTGAACTGGTATATTCAAATTTCTCAACTTGGCTGTAAATTACATGATCTGATGGTACACTGCCGCGATGGGGAAACATTCGTCACAAAACAAACGTGAGGCAGTAACACAATCACTTTAATAGTGCTGTTTACCTAACTATCATTCCATGGTTACTAAAATGACCAATCACGTCCAACATTATCATCCCACTGTTTTAAAGGCCTCCTTACGAACGACGTCTGATTAAGTCGAAATTTAAAATTTCCCGTTTCCCTGTCGCACTCTGTATAAAGAGCTATATATTTTTTCTTGTTGTAGCGGTTGACCGTGGCCCAATAATAAAGAGCACTGGGGCTATATTCTGGGGTGGAAGAACCCAGTTATTAAAAGATATTTGGTAGCAGAATTATACTATGTTAACTCATTACAATTAAGAATAGATTTAGCGAACATTAAACGTAAAATTCTTTCCAATCTTCCGATATAAGCATTATGAGCACGCCGTTTGCAATTTTTGTATTGAATACAACCCTCTCCATTTTTTGACTTGTAATATTTGCTGAGACAATAAATGTAAGTGACACTCACTACTGACATCTACGACAACTTTTATTTTATTCATAGATCTAATTGTTTCATTAATATCGGCTCATTTTCTCTTACAGTTTTTGAGTTTTTGTCTCCTTCTGCCCGTTTTGCATTAAATTCGTTTTTAAATGTTTCAGTATGCTGTACTCTTTTGCTTGTTCTCGTCCCTTTGGTCATTTGTTTGTTTGATTTTGACTTGGATGATATTTGGATAGAGCATTATGGCTTCTTTTCTTCGGTATGTTCTGTATATTTAGTAACGTGAGCTCTTAGGTGCATTTCGGTAGGTCTCAAATGTTTCTGCCTCGACGTCCGTGACCTCTTGAGGAAAACATCATCATTAAAAAACAACTGGGGGTTTAATATACATATCTTCGCGGTTTGAAAATAATTTATTGCCCTTTTAATCATAGCAACGTAAAGGAAGCCATTTACAAAGAATTCCACAATGTTGTATATAAATAGTTGCGAGCGACGGTGTGACATATTTTATTTACCCAGCAATCAAACGATTACTGATGGTAACTTGCTATAATGTTTTTTCCTCGCCTTTTCAAGGATTAGCAATATTTTATTGATTAAGTGTGGTTTTACATTGTTTACATCATTTTAACATAAAAATTATTTGCATTCAATACAGAAAATAGCGAATCCTTAACGATTTATTTTAATCATTTCTGTCAATACGCAAATTATGGCTCCAAGAAAACTGCTTCCGATAAAAGACAAATTTTCTTAACCCATAAAACCATGACGATCTTCCAACAAAATCAATTCACAAAAATTCTGTAAAAGGATTAAAATCCCAATGTGAGAACTAAATGAGAATGACATAGTTTACATTGATAAATTAAGATATAAGAAATTATTCTCGTCGTAATGACGGAAGGTATTAAGGACAAACTGAGAAGTACCCATCGTTGTATTCGTTGTGTTAAAAGTGATTAAAATACAATTTAAATCACTTGCAAGTTGGTATGTGTGTACAAGGGTATATGTAACTGTAACTAATATTTTTATGTAATTTTATGTATTTTTATATTTCCACACCAAACGGAATATGAAATAAAGTATCTATTTATCTATCTATCTATAACCAAGTTAACTTCGAAGACGTCCCACAAAGAATCTTTACCATGAATGGTCTGAAGATAACTTCCCTTCCAAATTACAAGTTACTTACTCCGGAGGTACTAAATAAATACCGACTTCCTAATACATAGACGTATCATAAATTGATGCCGCTGGAAAGTAGTCAAATCAGAGTATAGCAACCATGATGATGGACGAAATCGTAAGTCACGTTTTGATTATTTACTTTTGCTCTTACAATGTGTTTTGTCACAGGTATTTAGTATTAGAAAGAACTCGTAGTTTACGGCGACTATCCAAAGCGCCTTCGCCCTTTTGGAAGTTGACTAGAGAAGCCATCAAGGTCTTAAATTCAATTTTTACTATGATACTTTATCATTTATCATGTAGTATTATCCCGCGATATCAGCATGTCAATGTATCCACCTTGGTTTATCACCGACGTACGCTTCCGGGGTTGTATTCTCTACCTCGTTTAATAATAGGTACCATGTGAGAACAGCGTGTGAGGAGGAGAAAGTATAAGCACTCTATGGAAAGGCTGTTCCCAGCTTTCCCAATGACATATTATCTAATTTTCTACATTTTAGTTAAAAGGTCAAGGGTTAAGCTTTCATCTCACTTGGCAAGCTCTATTGGTTGGTGTTGGTGTTCAAAAATGACCGAAAACCTGTTGTTTTGCACCTTTCATCCCGTTTTTTCAAAAACCAGGGTCAATTCGCTACTTTTTTCTTCACACTCGACTTTTACGGAAAAAGTGTTTCTATTGCTTAAATGAATAAAGAAAGTTTTAAAATGTCGAAAAGTATTGTTGATTTCCGATATTAAATGCAAGATGTCAAAATATCTCATAACTTGAGGTTTATTAAAGCTGGCCGTAATATTTACGCTCGTAGGCTTCGGGGATTTTATGCTTACATGGTGATGTCACCTCGTCTTGCTGCCTTGTTAAACGGATGAGGTAACTGATAACGTTCTGCTAATTTTAAAGCCAATCTATGGGTTTCCAATGTATCTATTAGCCAGTAGATGTTTTGTTGGTGAACACTTTTTTAAAATGATTATTACTGGGCTTTTTTGACAAGATGTAAGTTTTACGGGTCCCAAAACGTACAGCTGTTTTTGTTATATCATTTCCACAGTTCTTACCATACTTGCTTCTGTCTCTGAAGTGTTCGGCATCGTCTTTACATAATCCCGTGGCATTTAAATAAAAATAATCTCGTTAGGGGGGCAATGAGGACCGCTTGTAGCCCCCATCACTACATTTAACTAACGTCAGTTCTTTAAGCATATATTCCTGTTTTAGGGGAATACAATGGGTTATGGGTGTAAATTACGAGTAATAACTACAATATAGTTCCATGTTTATTTGGAGGTAAAATTTAATATTACTTAGCTTTAAAATCTTTTTATAATCACAAAATGCAAACATTACAGACCGAAACAGCATAAAAGACGTTGTGAACAACCTCCTTGGTTTTAACAATTAAATACAGAATCTTTAATTAATCTCATATTTCCTACGAGCTGCCCCTAGCTAATTGTAGTATTTGTTATTACAATCTCTGGTTGTTGCTAATTTATTTATATTGAACAAAATATCGCAAATACATTTAAAATACAAAGTATACCAACTTCATTCTTTCCTTCAATAAAATGTATCTGTTTACAGTTCAAACTAATTAATTGAATTTTTAAATAGACCGTTCCTTTCAAATACACGTGTACTTAAATAAACATTCCGGCAATTGACGTAAGCATCGTTTTCGTTGCATTGTAAATTCCCTTGTTGACAATTTCTTCTAGAAACTTCTTTCATGATGATAGTTACTATAAAGTATAGTGTCGTTTTTAGAAGTTTTGCGTCAACAGTCGATTAACAGCCGACACACCTTTGTTACACGCGCAATACGGGCTTACGCTGTGAAGATTTCTAGGTTTATCACAAATTGATAACCACAGTTAAGATTAGTTACCGAGTTGTAAGGGTAAAGAGTTTCACAAACAAAGAATTATGTGTATGTGCCAAAAGCATGAGTGCCGCAGATGGACGAACCTGCTGTAACATTTATCATTGCTAAGGAGAGTAGGATTCCATTATGTTCACACTTCTTCGTCAGACGTTTTTAATACAACAAATTTCTACCTGGTTACTACCGAATGAGGAGCCCTCTTCGATGTGATTTTATCATAAAGGAAGGACACGCCGCCCGAATATTACAACTATTGTTTGTCGCTATTAATATATTTATTTTCCTTCCGTGCTTATCAGTCGAATTTTGGGCATCCCTCGAATTAATTGCTACCAGGAAATTTCATCCAACTCCCACTACCTAATTACAATTAATTTAAAAGTTAATGAACTTACCTGGTCATAATAAATAAACTATCTCAGTAAGTGTTGCGTACAACCATTAAAACAACTTTTATGCATGTTTAGTAATTATCAGGCGATTTGGTAATTGTATGTGTATGTACAAGATTTGTCAAAACTTTTTATTAAATCGTTTTTTAAATAAATTTTACTAATTACACAACCTTGTATGATTTATCATTACGTTAAAATTATCTTGTCCCTTTAACATTATACAGTGGACAATCAGTATGTTAGCTATACGCAATGAAACTGAGATAATAGGAAGTATTGAAGACCTGCTTATTGTAATGACTATTGCAATTATTTATTCTATTTCACTTGGAATCCTGTTTGTCTGGCAAAATTGACTTTGTATACAGAGTATATAGACTTTTATTCTCGTAACCATGAAAGCACGAAAGCATATATAGTTTGACCTGAATATTGTAACATCTGTGACGTTTAACTTACCTCGACTTCACTGGTCTGACTGGCCAAAATTTAGGCGCGGTGCACCGAATCCAGTTATATCGTAGTGTCACTTTGTACTTTGGCAACGCTATAGAAGACTAGTTTTAATATAACCCGAATTATGACGCTGTTTGTGCCTCTCCTACTTAATTTCGCCACCAAATTTAAGGCAATACAATTGTGCACCATAAACGTTGATTCTGTCGATCACCCATTATGGTCTTTTTAAAGTATCTTCAAGGGTTTAGGTTTGAGTAACGAAATATAGGAATTCTAACAAAGAATCACTGTCATAATTTATTCAATTCAACTCTACTCTCGCCTTCAAATGAATGATTTTGTGGAACGTTGTGGTTTCAATATCAAAGGACACAAAGTCGGTAAACGAGCGAAAACTGAAGGGCTTTTTAGGCTGGCCAGAATAAGAGTTTAAAAGCTAGCAGGTTAGCCTACCGTTAGAATATATGAAATTGATGTTAGAAACAAGGCCATCGTCTCCAGTAACTTCAGACCTCCCGTTCAGCTAAGTGGAAGAGCAGAAAATGCTAGTGTAACAACCATAACAAACGTGACAAGAAACTAGAATATATCAAGTGGGATGTCTTGGTTATATCAGCAGTGCAAATAAATAGTATTGTCACAGAAATTTTGAAACTATGTGATTCGTCCAAAAAGAAAAAGTGCGAAAAAGTGAGAGGTGGGAGACAACGCTCTGGAAAACTAAAGTGTTGATTTTAAAATACTGGAGATCACACGCATTGATCAAATTTAGTCCCAAAGATTACTCCTTGTCCCGATAGCAGTATCGTAATGGAAGAACAGAAATGGATTTTCCATTCGCTACTCTCATGCAATGCCGGTCTTTTGCGACATACTGCGACCCTCAAACGGCGCAAGACTTGACAATAATATTGCTTATTTATTGTTTAACCTGGTAGAGCATATTTGTGGTACAGAATTCCCTTATAATCGAAAAACAGTCAGCATTGTCTTGACATTTCTGCAAATATGTCGTGCTTTTTTAGGTCTGGGCGAGTTTGGGGTTTTTTATTGCGAAGACTGAGCCTCAGTTTCTGGATCATATCCGTAAACCCACGACTTATCACAAGTAAGGATAGTTTTTAAAAAGTGGGTTTTTGACGCACCCAATCAGGCCACGAGCAGCTGAAACACGGGCCCGTGTCTGGTCGTCAAAGAGTAATTTTTGAATAAATTTGGCTGAGATGCATCTCATGCCCAAATCGTCTGTCAGAATCGACTATATTGAACCGAAACTAATACCGAAGTCTGCAGCTAACTCATGAGTAGGTAGTGATTCGGCGATTTGCTAACACAGCTGCGCACACCTTTTCCATATTGTGTTCACTTTTTCTGGTTGCGTGCCTCCCAGAACGCACATCACGTTCAATACTCTCTCGGCCAACTTTAAAACGTTTATACCACTGTAAACTAGGATACGGCTCCTGCATTTCTCGTAACTTTAAGTACGTGCTTTGAATGTTTCGCAGGTTTTTGACAAAATCTGATATAAATTCGTTGAGCGGTTTTTTCGGACATGACAAATGCGGTAGATAACGTCGCAGACATAGCGATGAAACACTACTGTAAACAAACCCGAAGATTTAGGTTGGCGTGATTTGCAGCGCATGCGCGGTATGCAAGGTCAACGTGAAGCTACTACTACCAACTGTGGCGCTCGACTCTACACTTATGCCACCAATCCGGATAAATTTTGATCATACCTCGTACGTCCGACTTTGATCATACGTCGTGTTTTGTAATAGCTTATTTTTTATATTTCTCAATTTGGAAATCGTTAATGGAAATATTCGTATTCTAACACTACCGGTTGTTACCGATATATACATTTTTTTGTAAATTTAATGTGCCAAAATATGCATGAAGAAATGTTTTGATACCTGTTATGAGAAAAATTTCAACTTGTAACACTCAGCGCCGTTTCGTTGGATAAGGTTGAATATGTCGAGATTTGTCGATGGGGGGATATTTACTGAATTGTTTGACTAATGCAGCTTATTCTAAACAACGATAATTTCTAAGTTACTTATTATGTAAATGTAATTAGTAAACTGTTAAGTAATTGAAAGATGTTACTATTTTCTATCTTCTATTTTGGTCAAATCTTCATGCGTGAATATGTTGACAATAAATCGAATATTCGACCATATTTTTAAAAGTTGTTCAAAACAAACACCAGGTATAATATGCTTTAAAAGAACTTCTGAAATGCACATTCTAAGACGTGCAGTCGCAATACGCTAAAGGATTTTTAATTTTCAACCTTCTTCTGAGTTAAATCTAAAAACTTTTAAATGTTAAATTAGAAAGTAATAAAATATAATACAGGTGGCCAGCAATGCTTTCATTAATTATTTTAATGCCAAAAGGAAACACAATCTTGAAATATTTTTAAAACATGACCAATTAATATTTTTTCTTATTTTGATTAATTGAGTTTAAAGGGTCTGAAAAGCAAATCAAACACCGGCATTTAATATATATGTAGTTTCTTAATGGGATTGCCAAATACATATGTATTAGTTCAATTAATTCTTGAAAGATTAATAGGTTTATATAATAATATATATAATAAATATCCGTTACATATATACAAATTTTTTGTTAACATAATACAAAAAAAATCTCGATCCATCACGTCTCAGAGGATTTCATGAAAAAAAAATTACAAAAACCTTTTTCTAAGATTTTTTCAAAAATACATATTTTAACACATAATGTAGGCAAAATTATTTCTAAAATACGTCATTACATTTATATTTGTTTAACCCTTGTCCGGGTAAGCCAATTTCCTAACACAACTGGGCAAGTCGGGCTCGCAGGGCCCGGTTGTCTGGTGGGTCGATTTAATGTATTTGTTGCCTGTGTTTAGTCTAATAGGGATTTTTAATAAAATAAAATAGTTCTTTTTACAAAAAGAAATTTATTTTAACTTACTTACATACGTATCTTTCATCTAAGATTTATGTTCCATTTCGCACTTACTACATATAATTACATTGCGGCAGTGTTCATTACACACATTATTAGCACATTTATCACACGTTTGTTTTTGTTTCCTGTCTTTCTTGCTGGGACACAAAAAACAACGTTTTCTTGGAGTAACCGCGGGTTTTACTTT
>JAHWXV010375859.1:0-11119 GCA_024586415.1 Phrixothrix hirtus | reverse complement strand
ACGACAAGGATAGCGTTATTTGGAAATGCCTAAAGATAGAAAAAGATGCATATAGCCCATAAGAACGCATACTGCATTTGGAGGTTTGAACGCTCTATAGATATATAGAAAGCGATTATATGGTCATATTTCATATAAATTGAAAATAACGTTGCCATGCATTCGCGACAACTTACAAAGTGGAAAACAACTTTTTCCCCTGTTCGAAGGTTTTAAATACTCACCTTAGTCCAGCCGCCAGAGATTTTTACCTCGCACTAATGGGAATCAACGCAGAATTTCCGAAAATAGTTAGTTCCTTGTGAGTATAAAAAGGGGGAAAAATTTCGCGAGGGTAGGGGTGTGAAAAGTCCACAAAAATTACCTCAAAGGTGCAAAAATTTGGGTTTTCATGAATAAGTCGCAAAATATGCAATTTGAATTGAGCAAGTATGTAGCGATATCGAGGTGCAAAAATAATTATAACCTGTTATAGAATAATCGTACCAAAAAATTTTTTTAAGGAGGAAGACCGCAGCTTTCAGATGCATATCCAAAGTTTTAGTTTCGCTTACTTCCTAAGCCGAAAAAAGGGTTAAAGGTATTAATTTTCGCTAATTCAAGAGGCGCTCACATATATCTATTAATGTTTATAATAAATGAGTCAGATAAATAAAAGATCTTTAAGATTATGATTCTTAGTCATCATTAATGACTGTAAGAATATTTAAAAATATTTTTAACTTATCAGTATAAAATGAAGTCATCTCCAAATTACCGATTTTTTTCAATTATTTTTGGTTGCTGCGAATTTCATACATTCACTCGAATAAAATTGTGACAAATTGACTTATGAAAAAAGTCAAGCATGCATTTGAAGGATAAAAGTGTCTTCTTTCAGACTGTATCATATACATTTTTAAATATGTTTTAATTTTTTTTTTTGATTTCTTAAAGAAGAAGCAGTCTTGAAAACGATTAACGCGATTACATTTCAATGATAAGAAATGCCTGCTAAATGTGCAAGTTTAGATTATAAATTCTCTTGCAACACAATTTAACTTTAAATAAATGTTGTGATGTTGAATGTAATTGTTTTACAGTAACTAATAAACTTGTGACTTCCGGTATCTTTAGTTTTTAAATAAGATAAGAAAAGTTAATTAACGTTCCATTTTTTCTTTCAGAAATTCTTATTTATTGAGTATACATTGTTTTTAGGGATAAAACCTCTAATGTAATGAAAACTTCTCTACGGGTTCAGGTATAAAAGGCATATAGATTTGGAAATGGATACAATGATAGGGGTCTGGAAGCAGCTGTACGGTAAGCTGGCACAATCATACGGATGCCAAGACTGTTAAGTCGTCACGCTGACAGCGTATATATAATAATTTAAGACTAGTTATACACGAAAACAATAAACGGTCGTTCAGAAAAGTGTTTCTGTCTTAGCGCGCAATTCAACACTTCAAATTTTGAATTTTACGAGTAAACTATTAACCGGATGTAAAATCTCATTAGAACCTTTTTTATCCATAATTGTCTTTTCATCAATTTTGTTATCTACACTTTTTCCCCAATTTGCATATGTTCTGACTTATTCATGATAAAACAAAATTTTGCACCTTTAAGATCATTTTAAGGACTTTGCACACCCTCTACCTCTGCGACCTCTTTTTCCTTTCTTTGTGCTCACAAGGAACTAACTATTTCCGAACGTTCCATTTTGATTCCAATTGGTGCGAGATATGACGGATTGTCCTTCCCTGATGACTGGACTACCTGGCGTTAGTTGCATCCTGCAATCTCATGACTTGAGCGCAGACATGAAAAAGCATTCATAAAAAATAGGTTGCAATAAGCTTTGACTAGGCAAACCTATATATTTCATAATAGCTCATTCAGCTCTACAATTTACCGTTGGATTTTATTCTGTAATCTTATTACTCGGGTTATGACTCAAAATTTGCATTGGAAATGACCCTCTCCCCCCTCAGGCAGCCTCAGCGCCTTTTTATTATCGAAACTTATCCCATCTATCGTAAAATCTTCGCGCTGTATGAAAGCGTCGGGTGTTTTGGTAATCGTTGCTCTAGTTAATAGGTCTATTTGCAACTATGCAAATTTTCAAAATTACGGTTAGGCAAAAATTGTAACAATATCTTATTTAGCATATGTAATGCGTTATTTCAACTGATTAATTCCACTTTTGACAGTTTGTACAATTTTTTTACAAAATATTGCAGATTTGCAAAATGGACCTTATTTGTGAATTCAAAAATTGGATCTTATTAAACATTTATTGTAGAGAAATGTTGCTTGAAGCAAATTGCATTGTAAATATTCAGAAATTTATGGCTATGCTAGCTAAATTGTCAAACTATTCTCCGTTTGGGCGCAACATAACAAATTTTTCCACATTACAAATAAATATAAACGGGGATTACAATCAGTTTGCACTATCGAATGCGATCTATGCGAGTTCATAGAGTCACTTTCAACTTTTCCTGATGAGCCTTAAACAGTGGATATAAATATTGCAGCTGTTGCTGGAGTAATTAATAATGGAGGGAGATACACACTAATGAAAAATTTTCTAAGTTAATTGGATATACCATCCTTTTCATTTACTTTGTATAAGAGAGTACATAGTGAAGTTTGTAAGGCATGGGAAGAAAGAACATGGACGTATATGAGAACAGCCCTGATGAAAAGAGTAAATTGGCCTTTAAATGTGGTTCTGTTGACAGAAGCGATGTACCCATACTTATTGTAGTATGTGATGAAAGTTGGGCCAAACGTTCTTATAGGGGAGGAAGTAATTACAATTTCTTGTCGGGTGTTGCGGCTGTTATAGGTTTGAAAACGGGCAAAATTTTATATTATGGTATAAAGAGTAAGTACTACTGCATTTGTCAACGATGTGAAAATAAAGGCATTGAAATGCGTTCCCATTTATATTACAAACATTGGAACGGTATCTCTACAAGCATGGAAGCTAACATTATTGCCGAGGGGTTTTGTCAGAGTATTGAAATGTACAACATTATTTATAATAAAATGATTGTAGATAGAGGTAGCAGTTGCTATACAACAAAATTAGAGCGTATGCCATATAAAATATGTATAGTGCAAAAAGTATAATGTAATAATCGTCTATTGCGCAATAAACAAAGGGAAGTGTTAAAAACAAAAGGTGTTCCTAGTAATTTTAAAACAGTTATATCAAATAATATCTGGAAATCCGACCAGCAACAATAAAGGCTGCACGATATAGAAAAGACGAGTCTTATAAGGATGAAGACCAAACAATTTTAAATCTGGTAAAAGTTATATTAAACTGAATAAATCATGTTTCTGTGGAACACAAAAGATTGTTCCACATTAAAACATTTTTGTCAAAAAATTGAACGTAATAGTAATAACTACATGGTGGATTTATAATTGTTCCACATTGAAATACGATTTTTAGCTGGTCATTTTAGAAGTCTACTTAAAAATATAGAGATAAATTTAGTAGAACAATTTAATGCATGATTGGTCAAAAAGTCGGCGGCAAAAAGGTTAACTACTCTTTGAAACGGTGTTACCAAGGTAGATATTTTGCAGCAATTGCAGCAAAAAATACTCATCAACCACTGTATACGGTTCATAAATATTTAAGTGGTGGTCAAAGTCCAAATATAATATTAAAAATAAACGTGGAAAAATGATTGAAGATTTCTCAACGAACATTCGTTAGCTGACCATCAAGTAGGACGGACGTGTTGCTTCAACGCTCGGTCTTTAAATTAATAATCAGTTTTAATTTATTAAATTTAATTTAATAAAATTAATCATACAGTGCTACACTAATAATACTAATACATAATAACTTTTTTATTTAAAATTCACCATGTGAATATTAATTTAAAATTGTCTATGAAAGAACTACTACTAATCATTGTTATTTAAACATCATTCTCACTGGTTACTATTTAAGGTTGTAAATAAGACAAAGATACCACTAATACCAAGGGACACAACTACCCCCGATATGGGGGACACCTTAAAACCCACACCACCAGTGAGGGAAAGGAAAGGCAGCGTCACTGAAGACAACTATCGAAGAAACGGAAAGTGGATAAACCCCAGATAAGGCCTCACACACAAATACAATAGACACATTTACCATGGATACACCCTACACTCTACTTCTCAAACAATTCAACGACATAACGGTCTTCATTGAAAATGACCTAGACCCCAATAACAGAATGACGATACTCGCCAAAAATTCTCTTAAAGAAAATTTTGCCCTATGGTCAATTCTACAGGCGCAAATCATAGGCGAAAACAACAGGCTGGTAAAACGGAATTAAAAAAGGACATAAACACGCTAAAAAATGAAGAAAGTCACACAACAACACATACATACGCCCAAATAGCTAGTAAACCCCCAACTACTACTCCAATTGCACACGCACAACCAAAACAGAAAAAAATTATCATACAATTTTCATCCATGCGAAACAAGATACGGACAGCAAAAAACTACGTAACACTAACAAAATTAACCCGATTACAGATAGAATGAAAATAAATAAAATTAGATCGACGAATAACATGCTTATTGTGGACGCAGCAAGCGAAAGCGATGCCCAAAAAATTTTGACACATAAAAAGCTCGAGAGGGAACTTAAGTGCGTACTTCCGCGTAAAAGAAACCCTCTCCTTTGCATGTATGGCATTCCAACGGGAAGATCCGAGAAAGAAATAAAAGACTTAATCTTTACGCAAAATTTTGAATAAAATAGTAATATCAATAAGCAGGAGTTCGAACTTGGGTTCGAAAATACTTTCGACAGGGTGAGTTTACGTTGGATTGAATGCCCTAAATATGAAAGACTTCCTGGTTGTGCCGCAATGTGACCGTTGCCGAGATCTCGGCCACGTGCATGAATTCTGCAAGTGTGAGAAGGAGGTCTGCGACTATTGCGAGGACAATAACCACGCAAAGCCCAATTTCCTAAAGTAGAAATTACAGGAAACGTGCAATCCATGCAAATTGCGAAGTAAAAATGCAGTACTAGGTATTACAAAGAATGCGAAACCTACAAATTACTGCTACAACGACAAATAGACAAAACTGACTATGGACAATAATTTTACTGATACAGATAACATTTTAAAACAAAATACTACTGACACACAAATAACTGACATACATAACTTAAAACAAAGACTAAACCACCTTCACGGAAAGCAAGGGACAATCGCAGAGCCCTTGCTTACGGACTTAAACTTTTAAACATAACTACTACTGAACAACATATCAAACTAATAACGAATACACGGAACAAAACAGGCAATGACAAAAATACTGCAACTTAGCTGTAACAGGAGCGCAACAGTAACTCACGAACTACAAAGGATGGCGGAGGATACCAAGATAGACATCTTGATGCTCCAAGACCCTTACACGACAAAAGACCACAAAATTATAGGAATTCCAGCCTCCAGCTTAAAAATCACGAAAAGCCCATCACCTATGGCGGTCATCATTGTGTTAAATAGAACCGTCACGACAACCGTAGTGGATCATCTAAGTTATACCCACTGCGTTTGTGGAGAAATCATAATTGGCACAGGAATCTGGATTCCGGTAAGTTCCTATTTTCAATTTTCGGACGACATCGACATACATCTTAGAAGACTCCGTAACATCGCACAGACTTACAACAACAAACGTGTTATATATGCGATAGACGCTAGCGTCAAGTTGCATACGTGACACAGTGACCACACAGACGAGAAAGGACAGAAACTACTAGAATTTGTACAGACAAATCAATTAGAAATCTTAAACCTACATAACAATCCTTGTAGATACCACGGACATAATAACACACGTACCAACATAGACGTCGCCCTCTGCACTCTACAATCACTAAAGATAGTGACAGAATGGTAAGTGACTGAAAACCTAACCAACAGCGACCAAAACATAATTACCTATACCATTGAGAAAGACAGTACAACACCTATGACTATTAAACACCCTAAAACGTACAACTATAAAAAAGCGAATTGGACAACGCTATAAATCTTTTTAAACCACCACCCCTCATCCAAAGAAACAGCAGCATACACGACTAAGCCAAAACATTAACAAAATCAATAACAGACGCCATGAACGTTGCCTTTCCGAAACATTATCTCAACGTACGAACAAAGACGACATTTTGGAACGACCATCTGACGAAACTCAAACAGAAAGTTAGGAAAGCCCGTAAGGTGTACGAAAACACCTTAACTCCTAATCTGCGAATTATCGCTCTGCAACAATACAGAGACCTTAAAACGCATTATATATATGAGATTTACAACACCAAGGTATCCATAGAATTCGCAGAGACGGAGTTAAAAACGAACTCTTGGGGACTTCTCCATAAGATTACGGCGGACAAACTTAAGCCAATGGCTGAAGACTGTACGTATAGAACCACATACACGGAGACTGTAACATACCTATTAGACAACCTACTCCCAGGCGATGACTTAAGTACAGAAAATGACATGCAAAAACTATTAAGAGAACAGACCTATTCGAACATGACGAAATAAAATATATCACCGCCTAATACCACTACCGAAATTTATAACGCCATTAATACACTGCGTGACCAAAAAGCTCCCGGACCAAATAAAAATAAAAACGAGGTTATTGAAGCCCTAAGAGACCCACTGACGCTAATACTAACATGCCTATTTAATGAATGTCTACAACAAGGCAAACTCCCCAACATCTGGCTACAGGCAAACGTCACAATCATACAAAGGGACAAGGGAAAGACCCTCAAAATACGAAGTCATACAGATCGATCTGCCTTCTCAACACTCCGGGAAAACTACACGAGAAAATTCTGAACTAAAGATTCACACATCACGTCAAAGACTACGGATACAGTAACGGACAATACGGGTTCAGGAAAGGCAGATCGACTGAAGATGCCATAAATAGAATTTTACGTTCTATATGAAACAGTAAATCGAAATACACAGAATTCGTCTGCATAGACTTTAGTGGGGCGTTCGACAATCCATGGTGGCCTGCGCTAATCCACAGGCTCCAAAGATTGAACAACCCCATGACTTAACCAGAAAAATACGTAGTTGCTGCCAGGACAGGCACGCAACGATCACGACCATCCACCAAAACATTACTAAAAAACTAACCAAAGGGTGCCCACAAGGCTCAATCTATGGGCCATTATTTTGAAATTTAGTACTTGACGACCTGCTCCTGTCACTAGAAGCAGACGAATCCATCCTTGAAGCTGCGTCCTATGCAGACGACCTCGCAATACTCCTAGAAGCCGAATCTAGGAGAAACCTAGAAATTAAAATCAATACTACACTCGCAAGGATTCAAAGCTGGTGCTTAGAGGACAAGCTCCAAATATCACCTGAGAAAACGACTTATACCCTAGTGAGGGGAACATTACAGAGAGACCCAGTAATGAAACTGGACACACAAAAGATCTCAAGAGCCAAAAGCACTAGGTACCAAGGAGTGGCAATAGACGAAAAACAAAATTTCATATAAACGTCATATGCGGAACAGGGATCAATAACATATACAAGATCGCAAGAATAGCATAAAAAGGTTTTACTATCCCTCTGATCAGCGCTAGATTATATTTGAATAACAACCTAATGGCCATAATAATAATAATAATAATAATAATATTTATTTAACTACGTTATACATGTTTGTATTTGTAGCTGCCAGTATCTGGATAGAACAACTAAAACTTGGATCAGTTGGTAAGAAGATTTGTTCTACTCAAAGAGCAGCGATACTTAGGTTGACCCGAGCTTTCTGCACCTTGCCGTTTGACT
The DNA here is from genome assembly GCA_024586415.1 of Phrixothrix hirtus. Lineage (NCBI taxonomy): Eukaryota > Metazoa > Arthropoda > Insecta > Coleoptera > Phengodidae > Phrixothrix > Phrixothrix hirtus. The sequence goes on along the minus strand of JAHWXV010375859.1, from coordinate 3,253 downwards.
CCCTTTTGGTCGTCCTAAGTATCCTACCAGCCACGCTACAGATCAAGAAAGAAGTTGCCAGGTACTGACTTAAAAAATGCGATACAAACAAGGTCCAGCAAATACTAGGCATTAGAGCAAACACAAAATCTGGCATCACCGAATGCATACTCAAATGTGGTAACAAAAATGGGATGACTCACCCAATGGCAGAAGGATCCATCACCTAATACCGGTTGTTAGATTTTGTAGAAGTAACAGATACGCTTGTCCTTCCAGAGGACTTATACATTTTTTAACCGGACATGGCCCTTTCCCTACCTACTTTAAGGAAATAAACAGCAGAGACATTTCCGACTGCGTCTGTGGACAGACTGGCACTCCCGAACATACCATATTCTACTGTAAGATCACGCAAGACAAACTACAATCACTTAGAATCCATCTAAACAACAAATACATGACGGACATCCTAAAAAATGAAACTGTTTTTAACTATCTCAATCGACTTTGCCAAAAAATTTCCGATCTGGCAAAAACTGCATACCCCAGATAACAAAATTCCTTCAATTCCTTCTTTGAGCAAACGCATTAAATTACACATAGAACCAACGTAAACTCATGTAAAATTATAACTTACAAGCAATAAAAACTTGCTGTTTACATAATAATAAGAATTTTACTCAATAAACGTAATCGACATATAACAGTAAATACAACCTTAACCTTAACATTGATATTGACATTAAATAACGCATGGACAAATTTCAAAATAAACAAGCACGCTCAAATCAAACATACCAATTTATCATTATACAAAAAAATCAACAAATTCATAATACACATTTAACTTACATTAGATTACAAATACATACATACACAACATAATACAAATACACAAGAGGCCAAACTTACGGACAGAATAAGAAGATAACAACAACATGTGACCACCTTACCACCCAATTAACACCCCAATTAGAGAATTGACTCTCAATTGTATCCTAGTGATTAGTGAACAATGCCAAATATAATTATAGTTTAATTAGTGGAATAGTGAAATAGTATTTTATCGAGACCGCAATAGCGGATTTACCAGTATCGCAGATACTCATGAGCTATTGCCGAAACTCTTATTTCTAATTACCTAATTTTAAAACAGTATAATAATATTACTTTCAAAATATTACTTTTTTATCTTGAAGTAATATGTATCAAATAACTTTATACTAACATAAGATAAATATAAAATATAGATTAAGAAAATCATTAACTGTGCACTTAGATTAAGCTAACGGAAACACCTTATTAAATTAGGACTAACATAATCTTTAGAAATTAGAAACTAGTTACCATGACTACCAACCTTCAGGTGTGCCGGAGGGCGGTAGCCACTAATAAAAATAAAATTAGCATATAAGATTGTATATCAAGGCTCGCTTTAAATTGTTAGGCAGCGGGCTATGTTTTAATAAAGAAATTTTGAATTTAAATTTTGGATTCTCAACAAAAACTCAAACTAAGAGACGACTACTTTTAATGAAAAAGAAACTCCTGATTCAGATTACAGAAATTATTGTAAAAAAACTGACGTGAATGAAGATACATAGAACAGTTTAAAAGAAGACTTTTTAAAAGATTTATGCAATAAATTGAATGCCAATTATGAAGACCTAAAAAAAAAGAACTTGGCCTCAAACGGAGAGTGAGAGATGGAAACAAACTAGGTGAAATTTAGTAACGTCATCTTATTTCGCCAGAATAATTAAAGCGCATTCAGGAACTAGTTGTGATTCGGTAGTAGAAAATATCTGGGGTAAAAATAACATTTTTTTCTGAAAAATTCCTAATTGAAATATTTCCTTGTGGTCTAGGAATAAATCAAATTCAGATCAAATTGAGATCGTAATTATTCGATTATTTGAGTATTAATCATTTTTGTTTTCAATAAGGGATAAAATAAATTTCTTTAGCATTACTATCACTAAAAGAGGGAATACACGAGAACTTTTACATTTTTAACTATTTTTTGAGATAAACGGTAAGACAGTTTTATTTTTTGTTTAAATATTTATGAGTTGCTTTTAAGTTTAATACATCGCTACCTTAATCCTATTTTCTTCACTGCGAAGTTTAAAGCATTAGCATATTATGCAATATTTAAACCGTATTATTCGATAAACCTCATTGTTAATTTTTCGTTTTATCCTTTAACTGCATTTGTTAAAACAATTACAGCTATAAAAAAACTATCGATACTTTAAATTAACAAAAATAAACTTTGAAAATTAAATAATTTCTTTTAGAATATAATGTTACGAAAATCAGTTAATTGTCTGTATAATTTTTATAATTTTATCGTTATAGTAATTGTGAGAAAATATTTATGAGAAACGTGAAATGGAGGGTAGCTAATTTTAACACTAGATTAGGTCTCCTTCATAATTAATTAATCATTACAAACCATTAGCTCTACTTCAGAAGCATTAGTGCTTCGTAAGTAAAATAATACAATACCAGTGCAAATTCTGGTTTTCGAATTTCAATAATTGAATGATTTCATTCAAATTAATTTATAAAATTATGATTTTATTGAAAAATTTAAATTTAAAAGTATACTTATAAAATGATTGAGAATTATTTTACTATGAAATTTATAAAAGCATTAACTGTAATTTAATTTGAATCTTTACTTGATAAAATAAACAAATATCAGGTTAAGAGTCGTTAAGTCATCTTTTGTATTCTCTTTTAATAAAATACAGCAGAGAAACCTAGTCATACAATTATTAATAAATTGTTTAATGAAAAACGGTATTTCGTAGTATTGAAAATTATGTGTTATTGAATAGTCATGTAAATATGACTAACATTTGCAGTACAAGAAACAATCAATAAGATTGGCAACTACTTCATTGAATATATCAAAAATATGTAAGCATTGTTTGTATCAACAATAAATGAATGCTTCACTTGAAACGCTTGTAAATATAAAAGAAAGATAAATGACAGTATCTGTATTTCTTTAAATTCATACATTGAAAAGAAAAAAAGCGATATAATAAAAAATTATGAAAGACTAAATTAGTAAAGGTCAAGAAACGACAGTAGTAATACTCGTATAATTTCCATTAATAGAGTTCGCAATCTTGACGCAAAAATGTTAAAAAAAGTGCTTATAATTATTACACAGCCCGACAAAAAGAAAAAAATTGTTTGCTGCATCAAAAAGAACAGCTGATTCTGAATATTTAGAGCACTCTGATTATGAAAATAG
>JAHWXV010375842.1:0-12065 GCA_024586415.1 Phrixothrix hirtus | reverse complement strand
ATAGTGGGCTGGTGTGGATACTGTAGAGTGCTGGGAGTTGGGGTGAAGGGCGGTGGTAGTGAGAGGGGTTAGTGTATGTGTGCATGCAGTGGTTGTGAAGTTGGAGGTTTGTTAGTGGTTTTGCCTACCCCGTTAAGGGAATGGCGTGATGGGTAGTAGTAATAGCATTAGTAGTAGTAGTAGTAGTATAATTAGTAATTAAATTCTGCGGAAATAACATGACGTATAAAACCTTCAAAAGTAATTTTATTCACAATAACGGAAATTATAACTCAAATCAGTGCTATCGGATATTTTGTCCATATTTACAAGAACGAATAATTAATAAGTATAAATAAAAATAATTCTGGTTCGTTAAGATTGAAAGTTTTCAGAGTAAGCGAAGGCGTTCGTGGTATAAAGTTAATTTTGATAGACGCTGAAGGTCGCTTTGTGTCCCTCACAAGGAAGCGCGTCCGTCCGGTAGGAATTGTGTGTTCACCTGTTACTTGTGAATTTTTATTGAACAAGTTCAGTATTTTTCCATGTGCGAAAGGAGTCACGTCGCTCACATACGTGCTCCGTTCGTAAAATGGCTTATGCGGTTCAGGCAATGATCGCTATGTCTGTTTGCGACCGATGCCACTCGGCAGACGAACCTATCAAAGGGGATTCTGGCGACAAACTGGCTCTCGCTACATAGATAACTCAGAGCCGGTTTGACGACGGCGTCGGTTAGGACTCTAGTGACGCTTATACATCCGCTACAAAATCAACACAACGTGCGAGAGTTTTAGTTATGCTTTGTTATCGAAAGCCCCCCGCTACATTGCAATACGTATGCTTTCGACAATAAGTTATACGGGATTTGGTAATAGCAAGGGAGGGGGTTTCACCCCTGCGGTGTCTGAACTAATTTCGCAGTTTTAAATTCTGCGACAACGGTTTTGAAATTATAATGTAATTAAATCTAAGTGGACGGTTTGCGTTCTTTGCGATTAACAAAGTGCCTTCAATACAATCAAATTATCTAGGCCTTCGTGGCAGAGATACATCTATTCTGTATCGACGCGGTGTCAGCTTGAGTACGGAGTGACAAGAGCTGTCGGTATTAGTTCAAGCGCAAGACTGCAAGAACTGCCCTCTTTCCCTGAAAGCTTCGTTCTTTTATACAGAAATTGGTTATATCGCTCTCTATTCCTCGAACGTTTCTGATAGTTGTTATTCGGTCTTATACTTATTGATAAGAGCATCGCTTATATGCTTTTACTAACAATTTATTTATTTCGTAATATTGCGCAATTCCAATTAATATTCTTTAGTCAACTACATTCGGTTTTTAAAATTGCTTTACCTTTGCTGTTTATTTCGGTAGCAATTTTTATTCATACTTGAACGGTTATTTGATTCTTTGGTTATTGCGCAATATTTCGTTGTCTTTAAGTTTTACTTATTACATTTTATATACATGCGGTTTATTAAACAACATTTATTTGAAATTACTTCGCGGTCACTCACTCACGGTTCACTTCTTATTGCCTTTTAAAATGTCTTATCAAACTAATCTTCTGGAAATTTCGCGGAAACGTAAGACGCATGTATTTGTAGCAAATCACACACAAATGTGTTTTACAGAAAAACTTGAAAAATTGAGAGTGGAAGTACAATTTAGCTTTAGAAACTTTCAATCGTTTGCAGACTTAATTATACTTGCACAACTTCGCCTCAGTTAAGGTAAGGTGATTATATATTTAATAATAAATCATAATTTATAGGCAAGCTCCAGATATAACCCGCAAATTTTCAAACATTTTTTTGTAAAAAGTCACAATGTAGTGAGGTTTGGGACAGTTTTGGTGTTACCTTTGGGACACTGTCCCAAAAACACATGTAGGAATTTAATTACATTTTTTTCGTAGTGAAAAATCAGCTTATTATGATTTTTTACACAATAATGGTATCGACGAAAAAAAGAAATCCAATTCCAATTAATATAAGTAAAAGGCATTGGAACAAGTTATCGGTGGTGGTAAATTACGACTAACCGCACGGAAATATGGGATACCGAAAACCACACTTGCCCGTTATTTTAAATGTAAATGCATTCCGGAAGAGTTAAAAAATCAGTACAAATCCAAGCATGTGTCAATACAGATATTTACATATCTGCCAGCAGAATAATTAGTACTTTAATGTTAAATGGACTTTGGCCTATCGGCAAAGCAGACTATGTGTTTAGCCTTTGAGTTTGGCGCGACAAATGGAATAAAAATGCCCGAAATTAGCACATCAACAAAAGGGCCTCTAAGCACTTGCTTAGAGCTTTCATGAGGAGAAATACAAAATTCTCACTGAGAAAACCCTTTTAATAAAAAAAAATGTGCGAGGATTTTTCGACAATTTAAAAAATATCTTAAGTCGTCACAAATTTGAACCTGCAACCATTTGGAGTCTTGGCGAAACCGGAGTGACTACTGTACAAGCTTCAAGTAAAATAACCTCAGTTGAGCGTGGCACATTGGTAACCTTATGTTGCGATGTCAATGCGCTCGGAAATTCTTTATCGCCTTTTTTCATATTTCCGAGGGTGCATTTCAAAAACAACATATTATTTGATGCACCTCCCGGATCTGTAGGAGCAGCTAATCCAACAGAACAGTTTAGTGAGTTTTCAGACATTTCTTGGCTTTTACAAAACCATCCTTAGATAAGCCAGTTTTACTGATCTACGAGAATCACAACTTGCAAAGGAAAACGGAGTTTATCTGCTTACCCCTCCACCTCATTGTAGTCATAACCCCGACCACTGGATGATTCGATCTACGAACTCTTCAAAGCTTACTACAATGCTTCAGTTGATAACTGGATGTTAATACACCCAGGAATGACACTAACGAGGTATGAAATAGCTCCAAGGGCGTTAACATCAATAAACATCAAGGACGGGCATTTTTCCGATAAACCCCGACATTTCTACCGAAGATGACTTCGTGTGTAGTGCAGTTACAGATCGCTCCGACCCTTTCCAAAGAGATTCATCTACACGGACAGTTTATCATACTCTACAGAAACCGTACAAAGAAGGAACCAGCCAGAAAATAATTCAGCAGAGGCACTAAAGGTATATGTAAGCCGTCACATCATCCATCCGTTGCCTAAAGCAGCTCCTCGAAAATAAAAAGGTGGCCGAAAACCCGCGAAAACGATGATTCATACGGACACTCTCGAAAAACCTGCAGTAAAGCCTGAATATAAAGTAAAAAACGCAAAGGTAACAAAAACAATTGAAAGGGTCAAAATATTAATTGTAGAAAAAAATATCTCGGAAGAGGAATGCTGCAGTGATATTTGTGGTGATTCGGCGTTTGAAGATGATCACGTTATTCCAGACAGAAATTTCGATATTAATAGTTATGTTATTGTTAAGTTTACATCAAAACCACCAATCTTCACTACCTAAGGGTGATTCTTAACAAGGTAGACTTTGACATCTAGATAAAATTTTAAAGACGGGGTGGTATTTTTGCAATAAATTTTATTTCCCTGAGGTTGACGATATACAAGAAGTAAATGAATCAGAAATTATAAGAAAATCAATAACTCGTTAATTTTTGGTGGAACTAATAGGGTAGGAAACAGCTACACGTTTGATATCAGCTACCTTACTGAATTAATAAACCTAAGATAGGTATTTCTTCTATCTTTCTAAATCGGGTGTTTTCAAAAATTCTCTACGTTACCCTTTTTGTGAGATTTCTTATTTTTTTCTTACTTATTACGTGCATTAACTATAACATATAGCATATACGTTCCTTTCCGTTTAAAAAATACATTGACGTATTAAATCCCAATGCTGTCAGCCACGTGTCTCAAACGAAACACCAAGAGGCACCTTTGGGACAAAATACACCCATCTATTTTTTTAGTTATTTTTGTGATTAAAATGTTTATTTCTCACCAATGAATTTTTTTGTAGTAGCCAAGATAGTATAGAGTACTGTATATACCCACAGATTAAACATAGGTACGAAATGAAACAAAATAATTCTTATATGAAAATTGTCCCAAATGTGACAACACTACCCTAGTTATTTATGGCCTATGCTCTAAGGCTACGAAAACATTATTGCATGGATAGTAGCAGTCATATGGATTTCATTATTATATATGTATCTAAAACAGTTGAATCATTAATTTAGACTGTGAAACTTTTACGTATTAACATCTATTAGTTGTAAGGAAAGATTAGATGTTTAAAAAACCTTTCAAACATGTATTAGGTTTTTTGTATAAACCAATTTCTTATTACCAATTATTCTGGTCCTAAATTATATTACATTAATTAATTATTTGAAAAATATATTTGGAAGACATTTTTCCTTTAATCTATCTATTTAATTCTATTCTTTTTTATAAAATATAGTATCGCTTGTATTTTGAAAGTGACTGTGTTACGTCAATTAAATATATATAAGTCTTTGTTAAATGCGATGAAACCCGCGGAAATCAAACTTGGCTGATGTTTAATTTACATACGCGTGGTACATATTACAATTATTAAAATTTAATTTTGGTTATATATGTCCAGCTTTCAGTTTTTCTCTTTCTAGTGTTATTAACAATAAAACTTATAGTGCAATGAAAAGGAAATAGAGTAAGATACAACTAAAATCGTAACTAAAATTATATCCTAACATGCACCACCAGCTGTGGAGATCTCAAGGGATTAAGGTTCTTTGTGGATAATCTGGATTAAAAGTTTCCGCCACTGCTACCGTGATATATTAAAAATATAGCCAGATGATTATAATTCAATCTGACGAAAAGGCGTAGCGATTACCCTTAAACAGATGTGACTGCGCTGCCCAAAATCAATCAGCAGCAAACAAGTGACAATTTGTATGTTGTATAATAAAGCAATTGATAACTATAATAATTTTTACCGCAACAATATTTTCAGATAGTGCACGTTTAATAATTCAGCTCTAAATGTAAAGATAGAATGTGAAAATAAACAGTAATACCGAAGTTATGCATTACGAGTAACAATTGTCTCAGCCTATGTAAGAACAATAGAAAATCTTGCTAGACAAACCTTTTTACTTTATATAAGCTTTGATGCTAGCACTATAAATTTAGTTTTATTTTGTATTTTCGGAGTTCTATCAATTCTTCACAAAGTTATATACAATATTTATTAGAATAAATTCATGCGCAATAAACGATCTAAAAACTTCGCATTCTTTTATTCGTATTAAATAAATATTTTTAAAGGTAAACCTTGATGTCAAACAAACAATTGGCGCAGTCGGAAGAATTTGAAAATGCCCCTAAATGTAAATTACAGTTGAGGTAAACAAACTGCAGATTTTATCCGTACCAACCGGAATCTTTAACAAGCATGCACATATTTAAATATAAATAATGAGAGAATTCCATATTTAAACGTTTATGAATTCAAGAACATTTAAATAGCAATTAATTAAAAGTCACAAATTAAATTCATATGTATCTATTACGTTGTTGCGTAGGAAAATAGAAGCTTGGGGTAACTGAATAACGCTGCCTAAAACATCATCTGGGTAGATTTACGAAGTAGTGGATAGAGTTTCTCATATTATGTTTCTAATACAAAAATAATTTTTAAATGTACAATATAATTTCTTAGAATAAAACGATAACTAATGTTTAAAGAATTTAGACTTTAAGATAATGAAATTTTCATATACACGGTAAGCTTTTGAAAAGTTTTAATGCGCCATATTTTGTTTAAACTAAGAGATATCATAAATGGCCAAAGTCATTTCGGTAGTACGAGGAGAAACCAAAGTGACTCCACACACGTGGCTACATACTCCCCACTTTGATATCTTAAATAGAAACCTTCTCTTTGCAACACATCATTGGAAGGATCTTGAAAAATCCTTTTCATTGATATCATACAAAGGTCGATTAGGATAAAACAGTAAAAAGTTATTCAACACTAAACTAATCGGATAAAGTACGTGTAATTTACGTGATAATTTGATCCAGTAAGTAAATAATAAAATACGCTTTAAGCCACGTAATTAATTTATTTACGTAACACATATGTAGCACAAAATTAAATTAAGTGTTCAAACTGTCCACCATAACAAAATAACGCTGTTCAAATGGACGCCTCACATTTGCAAACGCTCCCCTTTGGAATTGAACGGTATTCCCCGATTATCCGATCACGAAGATCTTTTGTTGGAGCAGGCTGTGTTTCGTACATCACTCGCTTTAAAAGACCCCAAAGAAAAAAGTAAAGGGGTGAAAATCCGAGGATTGTGATGATGACCGTTCTATGGGACCTCTCCTTTCAATCCACTGTACCGGAAATGCGTCATTTAAAAATTGTCAAATAGCAGCGGCATAATGAGGGGGCGCCACGACTTCTTGGAAATGAATTAAATTTTAATTAAAATTCAGGTTTCCGTGAAGATTGCGTTGAGTCTCTACTTCATCTGTGATGAGAGGTCCGGTAATATTTTGTAGCATGTTCAGGTAGATATCTCCAGTTAGATTTTCTTCGAGAAACAAAGGACCCACGATTGTTTCTCCGAAAATACCTGTCCAAACTTTAATTTTTTGGGCTCATTGCCCATCACTAAAACGAAACGGAATTTCGTCTGATCAATAGCGGCAGTTATGCTTATTCATTGCCTTATTTAATAATACGTAGATTCATCACTAAAACAGTTGTTTTTTATCAACTCTGGATTATTATCAATTTTCTCCGTCATTTATTCGCAAAATTGAAGTCTTCGGTTGTAATCGTCTTCGGCCACTTTTTGCAGGGTTCGCATCTTGTAAGGGTGAAATTTATTTAACTAAAGTGCTCCTCGTGCCGTTGCTCGCGAAAGTCCTGTGGCAGTCGCTGCTTCCCGTATTGAAGATATTGGAGTTGCAGAAAAATGACCTAGCACTTCTATCTGGGCAACTTCATCCAGTGCTATTCGCCCGATTCGTTCCTGGTTTACCACTGACCCCCATTTCTTCAAATTTTTTAGCTAATTTTGCAACATAGGTATAATTGCACTTTTTATCTGGATGCCCGGCATTAAAAGCAGCAAGCTGTTCTTAACGGAAACCGACCCTCAGAACCGTAAATGAAAATAATCTCCACTCTTTCAGCTTATGTTTACGCCATATTGTGCAGTTACACCAAAATATTTTTAGATGCTAAGCTTTGATTATGTTAAATCCCAAAAATGAAGTTTTCCTGATAAAAATACCTAAAATTCAATTACAGCCCGGCAAATGGGAAATTTGCTATTTACTTTCTCTTTTACTTAATGAGGTAATAATTATAAAGAAATTTCAAACATTTCCTTGGCACTACAGACATTAATGGCTTGACACAACAAATGAAATTTTTGTCATTTACCTACTAAATCAATGTATCACGTAAATTACCAGTACAATACCTGATCAGTTTATTGTTGAATAACTTTTTACTGTGTTGTATGATAACAATGAAAATGATATTTCAAGACCTTTTCAATGATGTGTCGCAAAGAGAGGGTTGTCATTTAAGATTTCAAAGTAATGAGGCTTTGGCGAGTAGAAGCTGGGTATGTCGCCATGTTTTTAGGGTCACTTTGGTTCCCCCCAACGTACTACCGAAACCATTTTAGCTAATTCTTGATATTTTTTAGTTTAAACAAAATACAGCCCATCGAAGATTTTCAAAGTCACCCTGCATGTAGACGACGAATTCGACCCATGGCCTAAATAACATTTGCTGTTACATTTTATTTTGTTTAATACACACTTGCACTTTGTGGTAGCCCATTGTTTATCGTAGATGCATCTTCGAAAATGCTGAAAGTAAATGCACTTAGCAATAGTAGTCATAATGGTATTAATTCTAGCAGCCATTTGCATATAAATCTATCTTAATTGAAAAATCGCCCTTAAAGAATTGATAAATTAAAAAAAATGTATAACTAAAGGAATAGGAACACTGGAGGATCTATACAACGCATGTGGACATATTTGCAGACTGTTGACTAGCTATGAGGGCATATTATCCAGCAAGATCAATTTTGCTCAAACAAAAATTATGATAGATATAAAACAAAATAATCAAGCGAGTAAAAAAAAGGTATTTTTCTTTGTCAACAATTAAAGGTGTTGCCACAAGAATAAAAAAGGGAAAGCTACCATCTTTTTTGAACCCGTTGGCTTACAACGCGCATGGTTTTCGCGCCAAAACTGATTATCACGGGCCTGGCCCATGATATGTCGGCCGGGCCAAATGTAAACACCACGTGCATTAAAATATGACAAATACCATTGAATAAGTGTTTTGTACTAGAAAACATTTCCGCAGTAGAGCACGTGTTTATTTTAACTTTTGTAATGGACTCATAAAAACAAGACTAATATGATACATCTTTTAAAATGTCTGTGACCGATTTCTTAAGAACAAAGTTATGCAAATTTAGGTTAGTTACTCGATGTGTTTCATTGACTAATCAGTGTTTTAATAATAAAAACTAAATCGCAAATGTGCCCATCTCCACCGTGTTTAACTGATTGGTGCTTTTATGTTAATATAATTGTGTAAGTTATTTTAATGGTAAGTTTGGTAATATCCATTTTGTTCCTTGTGAAAATCTTAAAATGAATGAACAGTTTAATTTTGATCTCAATGAATGCATTTTATGATAACATAAGAAAACAATTTTTTATTAACAAATAATTAATAAATAACTTCTTCAAAATTGTTCAAAAATTATATATATTATTTCTAAATTCTATCAATTGCAAAAGGGCAATCCCCTTGTACTGTTATTTAGTACAGTAAACAAATCGAAATGTACTTGTTACAGCTGTAAAAGTGTATGTTACTGTAAATTGATACTTTTAGGTAGGTTAGTTACAATTTTATGAATGATTTAACACTTTTAGTCTTAATGCAACCATAGGCGTCTCGTTGTACATTATTAAAAAGGAAACTTTTTGTATTCGCATAGCTTTTAATTTTAGGCTTATTGGGGTGTCTGTAAGGTCTACTTGCATCCCTTATAAGGAATGTCATATTATCTGAAACACCCCGTATCATTTAGTTTTAATCATTTGTTTGTTTTTAATTTTTTACTTGTATGTTTGTAATTTATTAAATTGACTTTTCCCAAATTATATTTTTCTAGTAGGTACGACACCACACGTAAGTCGTGTGCGATTGGTACAGCTTAAGACAGATTTACCGAGCCGTGGAATGGCTTGAAGGCTCGCCAGTTCTCTGTTTACGTTTTGGGACCACGCTGTTGAATCTTAAATTGTATGACAAGGGGTCAAACGGATTACGCTTCGAAGGCAAAATAAAGCAATTCCTAACTAACTCTAGTGTTGCAGAGGCTAGGGAATGATGTGTATAAGTGGGCGTAGTAACCGTCAGTGGTTGAAGATATTGTTGCACGCGTGTCTTGCTGTCCATAAATGCATAAGAAAAGGAAAAATTAGAACTGATACACACCGGCGATTACTGAATCGGAGCGAGCTTGGAACCTATAATTGTTCAAAATGCGTAAAGGGAATGGGCGCAACCCTTTCATAAGTGGAAACCTTTGCATAAACCTGAACGATTGAGGTGAAAGCGACGCAGAGTGGTTCTTGTTAAGATATTGGTAACGGTGGGCGTAAAACTTACCTAAACGAAGGTAAAATATTCTTCTCATATGTATAGATTCACACAAAATTATAATCAGGAACAAGAACGTAATTAAATGGGTAATCTGAAAGAAAACAGAACAAGACACAACAATTAATAAAGAAAAGATAGTGCGTAAGGGTAGTACGAATTTTATTTAGCTTCACTATTCCCACTTTCTTTTAACAAATTTAGCTTCAATGAGCATTTTTAGAACTGCAGTTTAAGTGAACTATATTTGAAGTACAAAATCACAAATTGATAAATAGTTATCACATTTATTTTTTATGGTAATATGATAAATATATAGAATAGGGAAAAGAACTTGCATGAATGAAGGTGTCTATAAGTTTAATTTAATAAAAATCATTACTAAAACTCGTAAAAGTATGTAAAATGTCTCTAACGTCGACGGACGCCGCTGCGGCGATGAACAATTGCTTAATTAACAATAATGGATAAAATGCGGAGGCCTAAATAGTTTCCCAAATTCAGGAACACTTTTACAAAGTTACAAATTTGAAGTATGTAAAAGTATTTTAATATTAATAATTAGAGAATTTTAAATATTTCAAACTATATTATAAAATTGTAGCATAAATTTTATTAAAGCGAAACAAGTTCGCAGGTGCGATAACACATCCGTTTAGACAAAAGATAAATTTAGTTAAGGATTTCTACAAACAGTAGTTTGTTGTCATTTAACGATATTATTAAAAGGCTAAAAGGCTTCGTCAAAGTTTAAGTTCTTTGGTCTTAGGACCAGTTTTTCTATCCCCAGTTAAATTTAGCTACTACTTAATTAGCTTGCCTATCAGTGCATCATACCCGTTAATTGTTTCCACGGGAGATATCTCCAAGTTAAAACTAATTGGATATTTAAAAACCCGTCCTTTTGATGCAAATTTCAATTTGAATAGATAGAAGTTTGTAAACTAGATTACTTTGTTTAATTTCTGAATTTATATGTAACTCGACTAATTAACATATAACTAATTTTTATTGTAAAAAATATGTTACAGGTACATATTAACCATAATCCGTAGTTGGGTTTTTATTTCAGTCAAAAACTGCAGCTTTACTATAAGCTCCACTAAAATATTCGTGTTTATATTTTCAATATATTTTTACTTAAAGTATGTTAAAAGAAAATAAAACAAAAAGTAAAGGTATTTTTCCTAAAATATATTTTCTCTGTCATTTTTTCATATTTAAGAGTTTAAATTTATAGTATTCTGCATATGACATGGCCATTTCTTAAAACAATTTAGTACTTGAAGGCTACAACACAACATAAAGCATTCAAAATGTAAATTTGCTATAGAGCGCTTCTTATACATAAACGCGGGTTGTTTCAAAAAATAATTAACTGTGTGAACTTAGCGTTAGAACCGAGTTAGCACTTTTGAATTTTTTAACGTTCATGTACTACTACACGTATTTACTCAAATAATTGTAAATACAACATTTGAGGACAGTCGCTAAATCAACAGTTAAATTGTTGCCTTTTCGCCCGTGTTTACACCTCTTGTTAAATTAATCTAAAGTATTCAAATTAATAATTGACAATTTTATGTAAACACGAAGTTAAATCTTTGTTAAACTAAATTTAGCAGCTGGAACTACAGCAGCATCAATATTCTGTTATGATCACGCTGAGCTGTTTACGTATAACAGTTAATTTAAAACTGAACATGAAACAGTAGGCTTCGCTAGAACTCCAATTAGAAGCAATATACGTAATTAAATGATGTTAAAAGCATATAAATGTTAATTAGTTTATGTTTTGATCTCTATTCCTAACAGTACACACCAAAATTGATTATGGTATAATTAAATTTTCATCTAATCGATCACATGTGATATAAACGATACTTACAACTATTTACTGCCGTAATTTAAAATGTGCTTAAAATAAACGTAAAAAGTTACGAAGTCTTAGATAACGCACGACTCTCTTCTACTTACTATATATTAAAGTTCATTATGTATTAAGAGACTAATTTATAATAGTTTAAAATTAAATAGCTAAATAATATTAAAATAAAGCTAAGTTGCATTTTTCAATTTATTATCAATGTTTCAAAGTAAAACGCATCTCAAACATAACTGTTAATAACTGCAAAAAATGTAAATAAAGGTCAAATAAATGTTTGCGTGTTGTTCTCGCGCAAGACATTATACAGTGTGTAAAAGAACTCGTCTTATCAGAGTCACCTATGGTTAACAAAACGTATGTCTAGAATGATTTGTAAAAATGTACATTGTAACTACTTTTTGACAAGGCACGTTCGCTTTAAACACTTTAGGTTAAGCATTATTTGGTGCGACTGTATTTATAATTGTATTTATAATTGTTTTTTCTTTATTAAATCCAATTTAAATGTAATTAAGTAAATTTATT
>JAHWXV010375810.1:0-18404 GCA_024586415.1 Phrixothrix hirtus | reverse complement strand
ATTTCCGCCTTATTTATTTAGCAGCGTAATATGCGGGAAAGCGGTAAATTTAAATTTCCGGACGTGGCAGTAAACAAGTCGTTACGGAGTGACACCAAGCGCAGATTTTCGCGCGAAATAATTTTAATTTTAATTCAGATTCATTAATAACAAGGGCAACAAAAATAATGTTAAATCCACGAAATATAAATGTTGTCCTGAATATTTCATACAAAATAATTCTAATTCTATTTCCTGTCCTAAACCAAAAAACACATTAATCACCAAGATATAGAAAATGCAGACAGTTAAACGCCAATCAACGAATTGTATAAATAAATTGCAAAAATTTGTTAAATTTGATTGTGGTGCTGGAATATCTGTTTTGATTACCTCAGAACTAATCAATAGCTAAAAAAAATATTATATATGTATGCACAATAACTGTGGTAAGTAGAGAATGTGCGCAAAAACTAATTCGTACATAAAATTATGAGTCAGCAGTGATAATCAACTTTTTTCATGCGATCCTGATATCATCTCGCTGTATTCTTTTGGTAGCTGAAAAAAATGTCCGCCAAAAATCAGTCGCGAATCACAATTACAAAGCGAACAAAGCCAGTGACCTAATAAATTAATAGAAGGCATGTCTTAATTAATTTAGCGACTCATGTTTTCTGTGTACGTTGACCAGAAACAAATTTAATTGAATTCAGAGTATATGATAACCTAGAAAGCTTAATTAACCAAATTAACCGCAAACACCGATATAATACGCGGAAGAAACTCCACGTTATAAAATGAGTCACCTTTCTTGTTATTATTAAAATAAACCGTATAAAGTGCGAGCAGTAAACAGTGATGAGCTGTCCAGAATGTCTCAGGAAGTTGTGTTTCGGAAGCGAGTTTCAGTATGCAAGACATGAATTTCGGCTTCAGGCTTAACCTGCGGTATTTGAAAAGGATTCTGTGATTTCGGGTTATTCGCTTCAAGTCAACATAATTTTGCACGTATTCGTGCATTTTTAAGGAAAATAAGGATATTTTTATACATGGATTTTAAAAATATTAGGATTTGTGTCTAAACATTTACGTAATTCCAAATTTTATTAAAATACACAAGCTTTTGATCTACCGCACAGTTTACAAATTCACATTTGTAGCAATAGGGATAAAACAAGCACTGATGTTTAGAATAATCCATGCCACATGTAAACTTAAAAATAATTGCTCGAGATAGATGCATGAATGCAAATACATTTCTACAGCTCTCTTGTTTACCGATCATGTCGTTGCACCCACATTAATGTGTTTGCAGCTCCGTTGTTTATTAACAGTTGTGCGTACATAACGTAATTTTAAACTGGAATCTGTTTCTAGTAATGGATTTTAATATCTTTTTTGGTAATTGCACGATTTTGCCCACCATCAACATTATCGCAGAATCCGTAATTATAATTAGAGCAAATGTATAATGGTACGATTAAAAAGCAATCTACAAAACACAAAAACGCCGAAGCTCATTTACCGAGAACCCGACCAACAATAAAGAAAAACAAATGAGCGATTTTAAAACGTCTGCCACGGATGTCAGTATATTTGCAGAAAAACAACATATCCGAGCAACGAAGAACAGATTAGAAAAAGAGAACAAAAAGGTGCGTAAACCAAAATTGGAACGAACTTCTGTGTCACTATTTTTCGTTAATCAAATTATGATAAGTTGTGTTTATAAACTTATTATGCGTAGAAAACCCGTTAGTATTAAAATTAGATTAAAAACGACAAGGAAAATTATCCAAGATATATTGAAACGGTTTCGTCCTTCTGGGGCTCATCAGTATCGCGCACTTTGACGTATTTACACGTACTGTGACGTACAGGAAAATCTATTCGCATAACTACTAATAATGACTTGCCTAGTCACTGGCGATTTTATTGGAGTGGAAAGTTTTTCAAAAATATCCCGCGGTACAATTGCGAAAGTCGTTTCATTAAATAACATTTTCTTGATTTTGGAAAAGCGAACATGATTTAATAAGCAAGGAAAAGGCAAACGAATACAAATTGGTCAATTTCTTTAAATTTATATTGCGAATAATTCAATCAAACAAAAATTTGAGCCGATGTATAATGGATGATGGTTAAAAACTCTATCCAGAGTTTTTGCATTCTAGAATTGTTACAGGTCGTTTTAATAAAATGAATCGATGAGTCGAACTAAAACAGGAAATTCGAACGGTTCGGTTTTGGCGCACAAAGCGGCAATAATTTATAAAATTCCAGACGTTTTTTTTTAGGTCGTGTGAGACACATTGCTCGTCTTTTGTTACATATAAAGTGATTTTTTTAATTGACTTTTAATAGGTAGCCTTTTCAGAACACCTTGTATATTATATAAATAATAGTTGACAATTCAGTTATGTGCAACTAGCTAAATTTATAATTATTATTGCCTTAAATTTTTGCTTAGAATTCCTATACATTTAAATAATGAGTCACGTAAATTATCATTTTTCTTACATTGGTGTCTTTAGAAATTATCTTTTATTAATTATACGAGTATATGTTGCCTTGATCAGTCACAAACGAAGTATTCGATCGTAAGTTTAGCTTTTCCAAATTTAGCAATAAGGAAATTCAAAATAATCCAGCGGGAGATTGGCGAATTTAAATTAATTAGTTTCCGCCTTGTTCTGGATTTCTTATTTTCATTTGAAACGCAGTTTTTAACTACGATTTCGCTTTGGGCATACATCTTGATAACATAATATTTTTAAAATAATGTAACGCTTTCTTTCTGTCAAGTATTAAAAATTATTGCCATAAAAGTACTGTAAAATTCGAAGTATCCCCGTAACCCCGATAAGTACGTGTGAGAATCCTACATCCACATCAAGCGCATCCTTCTACCATCAACTACACGTTCCTTTTGGGATTCCTGATTTCGTCATAACAAGTGATTTTGTGATTTGTATAATCTAAAAATGCGTAAAAGCATAAAATAAGGAAATAATTAATCGACCTGACTGTACGATAATTGATTTCAATATAAAAATTGTTTCTTAACATTTAATGTGGTAACAAATTTTGTTCCCTGGCTTCGGTTGGTATAATGGTTAGTATGTTTGTATATACGCCCAAGGAACACAGGTTCGAAGCCGATCGAAGTTTGCAAAGCTTTCAGTAGAGAAAAGTTTAAAAAAACGTACCTTCCTGTTGGATAAGGCCCCGCACCGCCTATCGAGGGTGTAATCCTTCAGACACGGCTAAATTCTAGTAGCGTGGCGAACTGACCAACGTTGCGAAGCCTCAACCACAAAACAAACAACTTTCTCGTGGCTTCTTTTGAGATATGTAACATTTCTGTGCTTTCAATATTTAAGTGCAGTGAGCTGTTGTCGATTACAAAATAAAAATAAATTGATAGCTCTCGCAATTAGTTACCTTATTTTTCGAATTAAATAATTCTGGGAACACATTCAGATGTGCATTTCTTGAAATCATGTCTACAACCGTTCTTTGTAATTTTGCATCTAGATATATTAGCATAATTAATCATTTGCTTTTATACGTGAAATCCTATAAAAATTAGTATACGTTACTGATACTGTTTACAAAAATTCTCACTGACCTAATGTAACTAGACAGGAATTGTTTGATTATATTTAGTGTGCATGTTACTCTAGTATTTTCACCAGTATAGAAATAATACAAATTACTATTTAGAAATTGTAAAAGGTAAGATTACTGTAAAACGATCACTTCGATTCATCAAAAGATAGGGACGTTGATCCCACTTGATTTAAGTTCTCCACTAGCGACAATGCATCTGAGTTCATCATACCTTATTTTAATAATCCTTGCCCCAATTTTGTAGTCTGGTTAAAATTTGCGGTGAATTATTACAAGTTTCATATTAGAAAGAACCATGTAACAGCGTGATTGCTTGCACATTTTTAGCACCGTAGGACAGTGCACCCGAACAACACATAACACATGGCTGTAGAGTTGGTATCTGCAACGTTGCGTGGCCTGTTATGATTTTGCGTTTTGTCGCAGTAGTTACTTTGTCGAGCACTATCTGTTTAATGTCTATTTATGTGCCCTTCCTCGTTTTTATTCGTTTTGAATTGAAAGTATACCCCTGTACAAGTATATTTTCTTCGAATTCTTTTACCTGTCGGGATCTCTCTAATCACTATTTTTAATTCTTTTTCCTCGCTTGATCGAAAAAGTGTCCCACTTCCTCCATAGCGTTAGGGGCCTTCAGAGTTTGTTAAAGCCGTTGACTGTTTTTGTGAAGAGGCGTACATCGTTAATCACGTCGTGTGTCTTTAACTATTTCTATGTTGTTTTTGTTTGGTGCGTATTTTACGTCTACGTATCTTGCTTTCTTCCTAATGATGATATAGGCTGGGGGTCGATCTTTTTTCAATTCTTTGTTTCTTGAAGTTTTTCCTCTAAATGAGGAAAATTTTTTGTGAGCACGTTCTTGCTCGCTACATACTCCATCTTTTCACCCTAGGGGTTCTTGGCCGTTTCATTTTCGGCTCCATGGAGGTCAAATCTTCAACTTTTTCTAGATCTTTGTTTGTGGTTGTGGTTGGGATACTTGGGTCTGCGGCGGACGTTCCACTTGTTTACTTTTAAATAAATTTTCTTTCTGTAGTTGGTTGATTGCTCAACTAATTTCAAGTACCATGTTCCTGTACTTCTGGAGTTCAGCAATTGTTTCGAATTTTTCATCGTCAGTTAATTTGCTCTTCCACGTCGCCACTTTCGGCTGGGGTTGATGATTACATCGCATTATTTCTTGTTGGCGCTAGGCTCCGCACATTCATCTCTTGTATTGCTTTCCATCGTTAAAATCGTTTAGGCGATGTAATTTGTTTTGGGTCGCTTCGAATTTAGGTGTTTTCGTTACAAAATAGCAGTCGCATATGATGCACCTCATTTTCGGTTTTTTGAATGTATCACTGGAGCGCTAAGAATTTTTCTTTTTGTCTCTTCGTCGGATTGTTTCTTTACTTGGTACAAGAAAAGTTTCTATGTTGTAATCACAGTTTCCCGTTCAGGGTGGAGGTGGTTTTTTTTTTGTTTAATTTTGAAAAATGCCGATTAATTCAAGGAATACCTAAATTCATTTTGCAACACCTTCCGCAAAGGTGGGCGTGACCTTGGCAGCTTGCATCTCTTGCGCCTTGCAGTGTTTTTGATCTGGGTCGGATTGGACACCCCTCAAGTTGCAAGCCTTCGCAGTTCGTGTACTTTACCGGCTCTTCGCGTGGTTTTGCGCACCCGCCTGTGACATGCTCGCCCCCGCATTTTATGCACTTGGGTAACGCGTTGCATCTTTTTTGGATGTGTCCAAACTTTTGGCACCGGTGGCACTGAATAATCGTTTTCGTTTTGCGCGCGACTCGATGTTTACGCACAATCCTAAAACGGCCGTGACGTTGAATACAGTTTTGCCTTCAGGTGTTTTTTCTACCTCAACGTAATTCAGAGGCATAGCCGACTTGTTTGCTCCCCTGTGAATCTTCCGGACGGATAGCATAGAGAGACCTTGTTTGACGAGGCTTTCTTTTATTGAATCATCGTTTATTTCTGCCGGAAGGTCACGGATGATCACCCATAGTGGCTTTTCTTTGTTAAATAGGTACGTGTGGAACAGCAGGTCTTTGTCCCTGAAGACCGCCGCGTGGTCTCCTTCACTGCTAAGGTGGAGTTCTATGCCAAGGGTCATGTTCTTGGCTTTTTCAATCTTTACATTTAGGTAACGCAGATTTTCGGCCCCCTCAATCTAGCGTTATTTGTTTCTCAAAACAGTTAATGGCACTTCGCCTGTTGTTGAGCCCTTCGGTTCGGTTGGGTCGGAGTTAGTCTACGGGCTGGGGTCGAATCTATTGCAGTCACCTTGATTTCAAGCTCAGGAGTGACCTGTCTGTGGCTTCCGTTTTCTACCCTTCTGAAGGGTGGACCCGTCGTTTTCGGGCGTTGATGTCTGGGTAGCCCTATCATCTTCGCAAGATGAGTGCCCGAGGCTTTCGGATATCATCTTCTTGCGACTTTTTCTGCTCCGCGTTATATGTTTGTCCTTCGCGAGTATTCTCTGGCGCGGTCTTCTGCGACCTTTACGGGGTCTCGTTGTTCGGTTGGATGTCTCTTTATATCCACGTTTCTTATGCGTACGTTTTCACTCACTACTTCATTGTTGTGGTAATCGTCAAACGTATCATTTCACAACTCATAGTCTGGGCACCGTAAAAGCGTTTTTTACGTACTATCTTACACCACTAGAGAGACTGATACTGCAACCGACCCAGAGAAGGGGCCTAAGTTACAGTATCTTAAGGAACACAAGAACTAATAAAGAACATTCGCACTCAAAAAAATCTGGAAGTGTTCCCTGCCCTGAAGTACCTTTCCTTTCCCTGCTCCTTTTGAAGTGATCGGTCGGTACGGTTTTGTTAAAGGAGCAAAAGGTATAAACGGGTACTTTGGATTCTCTTTCGAATGCCATTAGTTGTTTTTGGATATGTTCATGTCAATTTTATTAAAAAAATATTGGAATCTATTTTTATTAATGCGTATTCACTTTTGCATTGTTAGTCATTTAGAAAATTTTTTCATGGCCGTTAACGCATGCGCACGCATGCCTCGCAAATATTTTTTGCGTTATCAAACAGTATAATTTTGTCTGACGTTGTTGGTTGAGTCACAGTTAAGTTGTTATAACTGATTTATTAAGCCGAACGGTACTATTATATTGATATAATGTTTCAAAATGTTGAACTTAAGTCAACGAACTTTGTATTTACAATAACATATATAGTGTAGGAAAATATAAAACCTTTTTCTTTTACATGTCTAAGGATATTTATCTTTATCTAAGCCTTTATTATTTACATATCAAATAAGTAATCTGATTAACAAAATTAAATAAAGTATTAACGATACTACAGCAATCAAGGTTTTAAATACGATTGTATTAATTAAAAATGAAATATTATTAATTTAATATTCCAATATTGATAGTTCAAACAATTAAATTTACTAATCAATTTGGTTTTCAATATTTACTGAGGTGCTAGTAAGTTCTAAAAACATAAAATTAACACGTAAATGAAATAGTAGGTCTCTTAAGGA
Organism: Phrixothrix hirtus; assembly: GCA_024586415.1. NCBI lineage: Eukaryota > Metazoa > Arthropoda > Insecta > Coleoptera > Phengodidae > Phrixothrix > Phrixothrix hirtus. Next base: position 11,273 of record JAHWXV010375810.1, on the reverse strand, counting down.
TTATAATGCTTAAAGATATCCTTACTTATTAAATGTTGCCTCTAAAGAAATTACAATTTTGACGAAGAATAAATACAATAATTGTCGTTGTATAAATATGAATAAATTTTGTCTATTTATACGAAGGGTGGATGAAGAATGTTCGTTTAATTTATCTCTTACGCCTATGTACTCACTCGTAGCTAGTTCTTGATAAATTGGCTTGCTGTAAATAGCAATATCAGGTTACCTCTATTCTTCCAAGACGACTTTTTTTAAATCGATTTAGATTTCTTGAAGCATAACGAGCACAACAATTAATTATTAATTGATTGAATTCTGTCGGTTCTTACCCTCACGACTAATTTGTTCCTAGTAATTAATCGGCGAGTTGAGCGTTCTTGTAAACAGCTACATATACAAAATTATACTTTCAATTATTAACTTACTGATAAAATACTTCTTTAACAGTGGCTTGATGAAAAACGACGTGATTTTTAGCATTTTCAAGTATTTTATGAGATTCTATCTCATGCTGGAAATATTCATACTTTCATTGTAAAGTTCACTAATAACCAATAGAATTTGAACTTTGTGGTAGTTAACTAAAGTTCTAACGATTAGTTTAAATTTTCGTTCGCACACGGCTTTATAAATCTATTGTATTTTAATCTAATTATTTCTCTTTCCAAAATTTAAATTTACAAAGCTACAGAGTTTATTTGCTAGCTTTATGTACATCAGGCACCATTCCTTAAATATGGTACTTTAAAGAAACTGGGGGCGCCGGTTGTTTCTTTGCAATTATTTTGTAATTTTAATTTTTATGTGCAATATTGTATGACGATTTAGATAATTACGAAGTGATTATAAATACTTGGATTTTTGATGAATTTGCGAGTTCAACACCGTTAAGTGAAATCTAAGTGTAAAAGCATCTTTCATTGACACATTCAGTCACACATATGCACCATGTAAAAAAAAATTTAAATATTTAAGGGGCTTATAGTACGACCGTAAACAAGTCTTAATAAACATGGGTCCGCAAATCAACCGTTTTCGAAATAAGAGCGATTTCCGGTTTTGAAAAACAAAGAAAATCACAACTTTCATTATCAGTTTAGCACTATGCATACGCATGTTTTGCCATACCTTAAACTTCTGGTAAACACTTTGGCCGAACTTTCGAAAGATGTCCCTCTAAATCAGATATTAGATGTTTGGTTTATGCAAGATTGAGAACCGCTGCATTTTACGCTTACTGTTAGGGAGCAGCCGATGGATTGGCCGAAGGGGTCTTATTCCATGGCCTGGTAGGTCTCCCGATCCAACTCCCTTAGACTTTTGTATTAAGTGTACGCAACACCTGTAAATAATCTTGCCGAGTTACAACAGCGAATTGAACAATGCTGTCAAACAAGTCGAGCACAGCTGGATTCTTTAGAAAGACAAAATGCAGATCCTGTGTCGAAATTGAAGGAGGACACATCGAACATATACTGTGATAATCGTGTTCTGTAGCGCTAAATGTTGAAAATTACAAAAACTTTACAAAAACGAAAATCGCTCTTATTTCCAAAATGATTGATTTACGGACCCATGTTCATTAAGGCTTTTTTACTTGCTTTCGATTGTACTATAGGCCCCTTAAACGTTTTTTCTAACACCCTGTACATGTATATGTCCATTATCGAAACAAAATAATTGTGAATCGTTTACATACTTAGTAAGTATAAAAAGGTTTACTTTCTATATATTTAATTTGTTTAAACTTGTTTTCATTTATATAAGTGTTGCATTTCTACTATGAATCAGCTCCCAACGTCGATTTTCAACGATTGATTTAATTCGGAAACAGTCTGATTATACCGGTTCATGTTAAAATTGAAATATGCTGTATTTTCAAACAAAAATTTCTAAAAACAAGTAGAAACGATGCTTTTAAAACTGAAAATGCTTGTAGCCGCGAGGTTTTCGAGGTATAAATGATGTAATGTCCAATGAGCAAGTTTGTTACAACGTTGCATCAAAATTAAAAAATGCTGTCGCTTCGAAATCTTCGATGGTCTTTCGAATGCCATTAACGGTTATCGCCGATTTTTTTGCGCCTGTATACCAGATTTATTGGCGTTCTATTTTGAATTAGCGTTTAAAACACTTTTCTAGAAGTACCCCTATTCAATTTAGATCTCAAATTAATCAACTGCTTGGGGAAAATTTAAAAAACTAATTATCAGTAGAAGTATCTTCGCTAAAACAAGCCAAGGGATTTTTTTATCCCAAAGAACAAGGAGAGTTGAAGAAGCTTTGTGCAATGTTAATAATCTCCATGGCTAGGTTTGGGAAAAAATCGCTTCCAAGATTGAAAAGCGTCAAATTTTGCCAAAAGTGAACGTCTCGGTCAAAAATCTTTAGAAACACTTTCCTTTTCATAAAGATCGAATGTGCCTCATCGATATTTAACAAAAATGAAATGACCGAAGCAAACGATATTCTAAAATGTAATTCACAAGTGAGGTAAGAAGTTGCTAAAATTCCTAAATCTACATTCTTAGATTAATCTTTAACGTTAAGTCAGTAATTGATCTGGGAAAAGACATTCTTTTCTACTACAATTATAACTCAGCTTTGACAACGGAAGAAAATTGTAACGGGCAACGTTTGCCCAAAACACCAGAACTTTTTAGTATTTTTCATAATTTCCCTTCCAGAATAATAATTTCAAAGGGCCACAAAGTGTTGGCCGAATTTTAATATTTCGTAAAGATTTAAAGAAGAAGGTTTCTTAGCCACTTGGAATAATGGAAATATGGGTTAAAAATTCTAGTCAAATACCAAGGTCTGATTTAATTTGTGCTTCCTGTAGATTCGCTCTGTTATACACATCACCATGCCATTTGTAATGCTGAACTTTAAGAAATCTAGATTTAACGTCCACGACAATCAACAAAAATTTTGGAAAAAACAGGCATCCTTCACTGGCGTAAGGTGATAGTTTTGTTCAATATCCTGTTTTGGACGCAAAGTTGTAGGTCTATTTTTTTGTGCAAAACGATGCCAAAATTTATGAAAACAAAGTTTGATCTCTATTTTTTCCTTTGCCAAAACACATGATTGGGTTCATCCAAAAGTTGCAGTTCAAATGTGCACTTTTTATTGCGTTATAACAAGAAAACTTCTGAATTGGTCTTGGCAAGATGTCTGTGATTGACAGAATTGGAAAAGAAGAATCGTCCGTCGCCATCTTGGTATTTTCGTGAAACAATAGAAGCGTTGCGGGTGCCTCATTTTCAGTACTCTCGCTTAGAAAATAAACGACTGCTTGAGCAAAGATAAAAAAAAGTATATAGCGCACTAATTGTAAGACATTTTGACCTGACATAGACAAAGCCTTTTTTGTTATAAATATCCAAATCCCTTGTTTCACGGTTTCCAAGCAAAAAAGAAGGGAAGTATTTCAAAAATTGGGACAGTAGTAATATTATACTCTTAAACTTTTTTGTAATCTTAACCGTATTTGTAAGTTCTAATAATGAATATCAAATTCTCACTTCAAGGAAAGTAACGTTCGTTTCCCACGACCTTGTCCGGCAAAGACCGTTATAAAAATGAGCGAAACATGACAAGTTCATTATCCCTGTGATTATTTTAATTTTGGCATGTTTTGCGATAGTGTAAATTAATGTACTCACCATGTAATTTGAAGTGGAAAATTATCACTTAGGCACTCACCTGCAATAATAAAAAGGTTATCACTAAAAAATGTTGCCAAATTAAACATTATCCCAAAATTAATTAATTTAATTTAACGACCCAAAGAAGGCGTACTTTTTAATTTAGTTAAATTTAATGGGACATTAACCAAAACAAATCAAAAAACCTAATTGCAAATCACGGCATGAAATTAATTTAATTCCATAGTTTTGCATAACAGAACTTTTGACAATGGCTTGTATTTTAATTGTGCCATAACTGATGTTTCGGTGTTTTGGAAACAATCATGTGAAAATAATTATAGAGTAACTGTAGTAAGATGTTTCCAAAGCGAATTTAATAAAGACCGAAACTGTTTCATTACACAATCTTCAACGGAAACACGTTCAATCTTCATGCATATCAACAGCAAATTACCGAAGAAATTAAATTTAACAACAAATTTCAATATCAATAATTGGGTTACGCCATTGTTGGACTGTGCCGAATTAAATTATAAACTGCTTTCACATTAATTTCAATATTTTCCACGCCACTTTTTCCCTTGCGGAAGACGGGTATGAAAGGGTTTATTATGGTAAATCGTTTTGTTACATTACTGAAGCGGCGTTGCAATATCCAAATTCTTGCAAAGACCAAGAGATGCTTGTCTCATCAAAATTTAATAAGATGAAGACTTGTCAACGATTACAATCACATTCGAAGGGGTTTTTTGAAAGAAATGGGCAACGTTGACCAGTTTGAGGGAATGAAAACATCTTAACTCACTTTGGAAAACGCATACTTTAGACTTGGGTGTGCCTATGGAAAATTAGAACGCGAAATATCATACCAAGACCTTAAATTACTTTTTGGCATTTCGTTGGTTTCACTCATTAACAGTTTAGCAAAGTCAAAATTAGAACTGTCGCTGAACACAGTGATGCTTCGAACTTTTTTATCAAAATCAGAAGCGTAAATGGTGATCTTGATTGAAGTGGGAGTCTCTAGATCGTTTTTTGAGAGGAAGTGGGGGCAGTATCATCATCAATTTGAAGACGTGAATTGTTGGGGTAGAATTTAAAAAAGATGGCAAAGCCGACATTAAATCAAGATTTCTAGTACAAAAGTTTTGCAACGCGAAGAATCTTTTACCAAAAGAGGACTTGATTTATTGTGTCAAAATCGCGATAAGATTTCGGAAAAAATCTCTACTAAAACAAATTCGTACTAGATAAATAATTTCTATGTAAAATTCTGTGGCACCAAGTATCGGTTCAGAAGAAGAATGAGGCTCGGATCAGTAATCTGACAATAAACCTCTGCTCAAAGATGTGGTTTGAACAAATCAACTAAGATCAACTCTGTCGGTTGGAAAAGCAACTTTAAACATTCTGGATTCATTTGAAGATGGGGAGCCTTGAAAATGAGCTTTAGGCAAATGTGATGCTCAATTCAAACTCATTGGAAGAAATTTAAAAGCCTTACGAAGAACCATTTCCGAAACACTTTTTCCGTACTTTTAAGATTCTCGCGCGATGGGATGACCTTGACTTCGCGTGTTTACATCTAAGGTTGCACTTCGCTTCTTTTCTTCTTTAACTCTTCGTTTCCCGTGAGTAACTTGTTCGTCGTTGGTAAATTCCTGTTGGTCCTCTTGGTCTTACGATTTCTAAGAGCATTTTCTTCAGTACGTTTAAGATTACTTCTTCCACGCCAGGTGCATCGTTTTCCTAGAATTCTCTTGCTCTTGGTGTTCCGCATTAGACTTCCGTCTCTTCCTTTCTCTTCTCCTTCAATAGAATAGGATTTTGTGGACATTATCTACAATTTGCAGGACGTGTGTCCGGACCGTTGCTGAATTTTGCCATTGACGTATTTGATTTGAGATAACCGAGTGAGGGTGGTCCCAGGACCACCTACGTATTTAATACACCTGTGTTGAGATGAAAAATCATATGAAACATGCCCAGAGAGTTGGTATCGGCAGCAGGTTAGGTTGTGATTCTTAGATAGGGCACTTCGGTGACCTTCCTCCTTTCTATTAGTGCTGACTAATAACAGGGAGAATTTTTTGACACCGAGTTATATTGGAGACGTTTTTCCGTAAAGTTTTTTCTACTTCTGCCATCGTTGTGCTTTTAGGAATTTCTCGAAAGAAGTTGAAAAGAGTGAAATGGTTCTCAGATTTCAGAAGTGGTCAAGAGTTTTGATAAACAGTTTTGATGATCGTAAACATGTTTTCTGATAGTTTCTTGGCGGGGTATTCTTTTTGCGATGTTGCTGATAGCAGAGTTATTAGTATTTAAAATAGGACTCCTTGGAACCAAAACAACAAATTTCAAACAGATTCAGGTTTACTCGCACTTTCGCAAGACGAAATTTAAAGTTTTGTCTGATGCCGCGAAAAAACCGTAACTGATGAACTTGAACTGTGGCACTTCAGGAGGCTAGAAGTGATTGGTTTATCTTTTTGAGGGTTTTTAGCGGATTAGTTTTGGCGACTTTATGGTACCAATTTGTAAATATGATACCAAATCACCCTATGGAGGATTATTTAGTTTTTTGGGTTTCGACCATTCCGGATATATGGCCTTTGCAGTTTTTCAATGGAAGAAATTAATTTTCTTTTGCGGTTTGTCGTAACTTCTCTTCTTCGTTTTTCCTGTCTTCCTCGAGTTTTTCTTTTGAGGCCCTTTCCTTAGTCTGCTTGTTCCTTTCGTATTGGTTCAATTGTTTTCATATCTTCTTTAAGGTTCGCTACTGCTTGGGGTTTTGCATTTTGTTTTTGTACATGGGTGTCGGCAGAAAATTTTCTATAGAGGAGGCAAAGCTTAGCGACAAATAACTTACATCTCTCAATCACTTCTACAAGTATAATTTGTAGCTCGATCCTAGCGGTAACAAGTACCCTGTTGTCCCTCCCCCCATGCGGATGCTCCTTGTCTTTTATTTTCCAGTTCTTATATAAGTTCTACTTTTTCTCTCTTTGTGAACCTGGCCGTCATCCTTATGGTTTTTTGGATTTTCTCGTTGTCCGCTTGGTTATGGGCGTAGCATCTCTTTCCTACTGTTTGTTTCAGTTTTTGGCTTAATTTACTTCGATGAATCCGTAGTTAACTTTGCTATTCGTTTGGCATTATTTTAATCTGTTAGTCTTATTTTAAGTTTCAGATGTTACGAACTGTACGCTACTCGTATTTACCACATCCAACATCCCACATCCTTATGAACAAAACTTGGATGACGTAAAGTGACATTTGGCAGACAACAGTCTGTGACTGTTAGAAAGTATGTTCATAAAGATATGTCAAGATCCGTATCAAAGAAGAAAACTTGGTCGTATCAAGTCCGACATTAAATCATGAATCATATTATAAAGATAATCTCTTCGAAGTTAATCGAAAAATCATCCCGTCAATACATACAGGAAAAACTTTAATAGGTTTGAAGGATGCATGTAGTTGGATAACTCTGCCTTTTAGATCAGGTTGTTGAACGGACAACGCATTATTTTACTATAATTTGCTCTAAAAATAGCACTTCTTTATTTTTCCTTCAGCGGACTGGCGTATTAGAAATTCCTAGAAAAAGCTGCATGAATATCAGCTACATTAAATACGTGAGCTATATACGCTATCAAACTTAAAGTAAACGTTCTAAATGTACCGTTAACGCCTCGTGAATCTTCGATATATAATTTGTAATTGTTTTCGGTAAATGCATAGTAGATTTAGTAATTTTTGGTAGGTTACCAACGTGATGCTTCTTTCCAATTCTGTGTTTAAATACATCAAAACGTACGGATCAATTGTGCGCTGTTCTTATTATTCTAATTGTAGAAACTTACTAATTCTCGCTGTTCAAATTGGACCTTTAGCGTCGACTACAATTATTGTATCCTGGAATCATTGTCATTTAGAACATTATAACCCAAGTTAAAAATACCATTAAACACATAAAACTTTGTAATGTAAAAATTCATTTTCGCTAGCAATTGATTATAAAATGCATCAAAAATTGAAAAATATGCTTTCTTTTTGTATAAAGAAGGTGATGTTTGGAACAGCTCGAAGTTCGCCTAAATTCTAATAGGAAATGACTATGAAGTTATTAAGAAAAACGATGCATTGACGAATCCTCCGTAAAAAATTGACGAAACCTCACCAAACACAAATAGTATGTTTCTTTAAATGTAAAGCAGATTAAATTGAACAACCTTAAAATAGGTTGGCCAAATTTGCAATTTGCTCTGATCAAAAAACGGTGTCGAAGAAAATTTCCCAATTAAAGTTTTTCAAGTGAAGATTTTTTTCTGAAACCATTTTAAAGCAACCCTGTATTTCAGGATCAAGAGGTCGCATTATATTCTCAGCATTGCCTAAAACACGGACAAGACATTAAAATATCAGTTAAATGAATCTGGTTTTATTAAATTTCAAGTGTAATTGTCATAATCAAGGTTATTTAGTATTTTAATAACAAGATAAAATGGTTTGCAAACCACTAAATAAGGAAACAGTACATACTTATTACATAAGACATAACAGTGTAGGTGTAATTTACAAAATTGAGGTCAGAAGTCATACGTAGGACCTGAACTTGTCTGTTACCGTATTTAATGTAACATCAGTGCAACGACTTCAATTAATGTCAAATTATACTAAAATGCTCTAAAAAGATTTTACGGAGGGTGTAGGTATAAGCACCGTACAAAACAAGGCAATTGTTTTGAGGCAAATGATCCTGAATCGTGACCTTATAAAATTAGAAGTAAACAAATTCATTTTCTATTTATGCGCCCCTCTCTATGACATTCCTACATATTTAGATGATACGCATTTATTGTCCTTCATGGCCGCGCCCCCACAAACTATCAAACAATTAATTTCCATTTAGATTGACTTCCGGTTTACTTTAAATCGAGATTTAAAAATGAGGGTGTGTTTGAATGCCTATGTAATTGCCGCTTTATTTTCCTAACCATCGTAATTCAAGGTTAAGAATTGGGTATGTTCATTATTTACGAGATTTTATCTCGTGTAGCGCGGATAACGTGCAAAAGGTGGATTTGCAAAAATATCGTATAATTTTGTCACGATTGTTTTTATAAATTACATTGCAAAAAATTGAAAACGCTAGAACGGTAAAATTCTTTAGACAGTTACATTACTGAGAGGGGCAAAAGAAGCACAAATTTTCCATCGGCTGAAGAGGCCAAATTGAATTTAGACGTATAGTGCGTATTCACCAAAAGAAAAATTTTGAGCAAGCGTGGAGTTATTTAGATCTAGTTCGTGCATAGCTTTTTGACGTCCACTATGAAATTGAAAATCGAATTCGTGAACTGGTTTGCTGTTTAAAGCAATGCGCGATAATAGAGCGTGCATACCGCAGATCAAGTTTGGGCCTGCTGAAATTCTGAGTTTTCTTTGTTATAACGCTCGTCAACGGTTCGGGTTCGGCTCGCACCAAGAATTTTCGTTGGGATGGTTCAAAGCAACTCTAAACTTATTCAGAGCTTTTGTAAATACGCGCTTTAAGGAGATTCTTGAAGCAATCAGGCAGAAGAAATCGAACAGGATTTTAAAGACAATGGCGTCTTAATAAAAAAAAAATCGCGACTGGAAAGTAACGAGAAACAATTCCCAATGATTCTTATTAATACTGGCAAAACCGAGAAGGGCAAGTAATTATTAAACATCTCCGAAGTTCACAACCTTAAAGTAACGACGGGGTCAAAAAGGCCCAAAAGAACAGCGCAATGCTACCACTGCGAAGTATACGTCCATGTATCATGTAGGTGCGTTAAATGCGCCCAAAACTATCCGACGTTTGAATGCAACAAAGTTAATCAGGTACTGTAATTGTGGCGGCGAACACCTGAACAGCGATGATAAGTTTTAAGTTAACCCAGAAGTGCTAATCGTCACGAGAAGACTAGGAAAATCAACTAAACTGAAATCAATATTGGAATACCAACCGCAGAAGTGAGAAACACCATTAACATCCAGGCGTAGATAAATCGCAAGAATCGGTTCAGCAAACTAAGACAATTTATCAATGATTATACGCCAACAGCGTATTGTTAAATTCCGCTGATTTAAAATCGCATGACGCATAAAATAATTTAAAAATGTTTACAGTTAATCAATTATTGCATTCTATTTTTAATATGTGTTATATGTAAATATTTGAATTTTTATTCTATTTTGACAATTTTTTTTATACTGACATCGCTATTTGTTCGAGATCATACAAAACTTGCACGTAATAGTGCGGTAAAAGGTACATTTCAATACACGTTTTAACATTCCCAAGTCTCGAGGGATTGCTACTTAAATAATGAAGTTTGTGTGACCGATGAACTCTAACTCAAAATGAACAAACCGCTCAATCAACCACCTAATGATAAAAAATCAACTAAACCGTCGCGGCCACCAAACAAGACAATAGTGGCAGATAATCTAAACAGGAAATACCAGGCCATTAGGTATATGCAGCAAAAATGGTAGAAGACTGGTTCAAGCTGTATTTTGCAACAGCAAAACGACAACGGACGCACCCGAAGAACTCCTATGCCCACAAGTCAAAGAGGTGCCAACGATTCATTGCTTTATACGACACCAAGTGCTTATTTAAAACGACTCATTTGCCGAATTCCGATCACTTTCCTAAGGTGTAAATAATACAAACTCAAAACAACAAACGCCAATTAAAACCAGAACCTTCTGCCCGAAGTTCGGTTACGAGTTGGAAAACAAAGTGCCTTATAGAGAACCGCGGCCAAAAGTGGAAATCGACAAAGCAATCGACAAATTAACAATGCAAATCATAGACACTCTAATATAAAATCAAGTCCCAGCAAACTCAAACATTAATTGTTGAGGACTAATAATCGAAGAAAAAGGCAAAGGCAAAAACTTAGCGGGAAAATATTCATCAAATCTCGGCACTACCGCGATACGCTAAAATATCAAAAATTTAAGAAGCAGACAACATACTATTGGAGGCAAAAGCAACTGTTGTGTACATAAGTCAAAGTCGATAGAGAATCAAGGGGGACACAATTTGTGAACAATTTTAAAAATGTTAAAGAGACAGAAAGAACTTAGCTCACTCAATATCCCAATAATATAAGTCTTATTCAAAAAAGAAGATAAGGTGGAGATATTGGTACGGTACCTTCAAAGGCGATTTTCAAACAATGAAAAGCTATATTATAACAAGATCCTCAATCTTTGATCCGATCATACACGAACCGAATGAAGATAAAGATAAAACGAAGAGAATTTTCCAACGTGATTCTAAGGATATATTACAACCAGAGATATGGAAGACAAAAAAGAGAAAACTCCAGCATTTCCAGAGAAATCCTATTGAGCGGAACGGCCAAAGTATTGTAACGATTATACAAACCGACAGAATAACGTGAAACGCGATTTAAAAGAATTCCTAAAAATTCTACGCATTTTCGCTATATTCATAAATACGGGAGTGCAATTAAGAAACATTGAATTAAGGACTTCATAGACTTTAAGAAAGTGCAAAGTACCGTGCGCGAGTGTCTTAGTTTAAGTTAAAATTAGTAATAGAAAAAT
>JAHWXV010375798.1:0-10380 GCA_024586415.1 Phrixothrix hirtus | reverse complement strand
TTCTTATCAGAACCAACATATAATTACGTGGGAGGAATCTCGGAAACCGATTACAACATATAACACCCGCGGAAACTTAAAACGTAACATATATATATATATATTAGTAGTTTAAATATAAAGTAACTGTAAAGATCTTGTATTTTTTAAAAGTCTCTTTGCATTAAATATTAAAATCTAAGTTGAGTATAATCCTTATTATATGTTTTTGAGTCTTATTCCCATACAATTATCTTGTAAGAGATTATTGAATAATAATAATAATAGTTAAAGTTTGTAATTTAAATTTATTTTTTAATGAGATAGCAAAAAGCCCCTTTAATTTTTTACATACAATATTCACATGATTATCCCAACAAAGATGATTATCTAATATTCCTAGGAAGTTATAGGAAGAAACTGGTTTCAATATATGCCCTTCAAAATTCAGAGAATTCTTTTCTACTACTTTTATACTCGATACACACGGTTTTTGTGTGATTAATCATTAAATTATTCAATTTACACCAATTAAAAATGCATATAATATAGTTTATACATTTTCTATAACTCCGTCTTTAGTGAGATTACTACAGTTGTATCATCAGCGTATAGAAAAACCTCACTGGTACTGATATATTCGGGAATATTGTTTATAAATAAAAGAAAAATGAGCAAAACTAAGGTACTTCCTTGAGGTGAACCAATGTTTCGATTAAAACTCTGGGATGTGCAGTTATTAATTTTGGTTATTATTTTATGATTGGGAAAAAATGAAGTAATCCATTTGTTAATGTGACCCAGGATGCCTAAACTATTTAATTTAATTGAGATAAAATTCACTGCAATGGTATCAAATGCAAGAGCTAGATCGAAAGTAAAAGATACTATGATTTTGTTATTATTAAGTTGTTGTGAGATATGTTGAATGAGACTTACTCATCTCATTTCGGTTGAGAGACCTTTTCTAAACCCGTGTTGTCTATCAGATAACAAATTAAATTTGTTTAAAAATGCTACTAGCTGGATATATACTATTTTTTCGAAGATTTTTGAGAAGACACTTAAAATTGAAATTGGCCTATAGTTTTTGACGTTTTCTATGCCCCCTTTTTATAAATTGTTTTTGATAAGTTTAATCGACACTTCATCAAGGCCTGTAGATTTTGAATTTGGCATATTTTTTATGATCGATTCAATCTCAACAGCTGTAATGTGGTTGAAAAATATTGATTTTATAGTAGGTGGCTTGCTTACTGTAGAGTGATTGGAAAAGTTCCATTGGAGTGTAAAGTTACCTTTTATTTGACGACATTAGACAGGTAATCACCAAAAGTATTAGCGATGTCTTGAGAGCCAGTAACTATGATGTTATTATAATTAATTGAGGTGATATGTTTGTGCTTAATTTTACCTCTAGTTTCATTTACTTGATTTATTATTGGAATTAGAAATTATGGAATCATAGAAGCTGTGTTTTTCCGCAACAAGTTTTGTTTTTATTTCTTTTTTAAGACAATTGTATTTTAACTTAACATTTGCATTATTTAAATAGTTTTTAATCCAATTCAATTTTTCTAATTTGTCCAAGTTGTTTCTCAGCTCGGGAGAAAATGTAAGAGTTTTATTTTTGATTTCACTATGATAATTGGGAAGCATACCTCAAACTCTCAAGAAAGATATTAAATGATCAGTTTAGGTTATTATTGTGTGAAGGTTTAAATATCGATTGAAATAGAAAACTAAATCCATTGATCTTGTCCTTACTGACTCTTCTAAGGTGTTGCAGGTGATCGTCAGGATCTTTTTTAGCAGAACAAGGTAAATTACATGTTACTAATTAACTAAATGATCAGAGAATCCTACATCAAAATTTAGAATATTATTTAATATCTTGATGTTGTTTATCAAGAAGTAATTGATCCCTGACGAGCCACTACAAATTACATTGTTATAAGTTTTCGTAGGTTCTTTAATTAAGGATATCGTGAAGTATTTTAGTGCTCAAATCCTCACTCTCTTTTTCGATGTTTAGATCACCACAGATTAAAATATATTTAAAATCAGGCAGGACTATACAAATTAACTCATTCAAAATATTAAAAGATTTATCAAGATTGCCTTTAGGTGGCCTATATAATGTTAATAACATATAGATTACTAATACTAATTGTAGAACATTCAAAGGTCAACTCAGTGGATAGGTATATTTAAATGGTTTATTTTTTTTTGCTTTTGATAAAACTCATTTTTAATGAAAATAGCTGATCCGCCGTGTTGATGGGTTGATCTACTGAAATGACTTACCAGGATAAAGTGTTTAATATGAAGATTTTCTAGTTTAATATCAGAGACCCAGTGTTCAGCGAAACATAGAATACTAGGATTATATTTATCGTTAAACAATTGCAGTAAATTCAATTTGTTAGATAGATATTGTACGTTTAAATTAAATACGGACGATGACATAAACTCTGTTACTAAATTAGTAGACACTCTACTCTGGAAACTATTAAATTTAAAATTAAAATCAGTTATAGATTTCGATTTTTTCTTTGAGGCATCAAAAAAACCTAAAGATTAGAGTCAGTCGACATAACAATTTGACATTCCTTCTCGTTATGAAGAGGTGACAATGTAGGAGATACAGACTACTCAAGCGGAACAATTGTTATCAGGTTCTCATTATTTATTTCATAGTTACTATTCTCAGAGACGTCTAATGGATTGTTTATGTTTGCTATATGCTAGATTTTTGCTAAAATCGTTTTGTATAGTATATATTTCCCGAATTTGTTTAGATGTAGTCCATGTTGACTGTGCTTGCTGTTTTGAACTTCTTGATAGCTATCCTTATTAAATTTGTAAATGAGATTGTTATAGTAGGGACAGTCATGCTAGAAAGGAGCAGTTACTAATAGAACAGTGTAATTTAGGTCTTTTAGTGATTCTCTTAAATGCTTCAGGTTGAGTTGTAAACCTTTGCTTACATTATTTAAGCTTCCTAGTATTATAACAAAGTCATTATTGTCAAAATCTTGTGCCATGGCTGAGGAATTATCGAGGACCTCTTCAAAAACTGCATCAGGTTTGAAAACATATTGTATGTTAAATTTTTCATGACAGATTTTACTTAAAGTTTTAGCACAATATTGTCCATGACTATTAGCTAGAAACAATATTTTACTTTTCTGATTACCATTTTTTATAACATTTTTTTCAAATTTACTTCTGCTGTTGTTATCTTATTTCTAGTGTCATCTATATGTAAATTGATTTTATTTGGTAATTTGTTTTCAGATTTTAGTATTTTATTTTTTGATTTATTGTGTGTGCTTTTGATATGTTTGGTTGTATTAAATTCGGCTGAATTACAATTGGCATCAGTTTGGGTTGTTCTTGATGTTAGATGAATCTTTTTATTTGTAGAGTTTCTTATGACTTTATGTAGATTTGTTATAACAGTATCTTTATTTTGTAATTCATGTTTGAGATAGTCAATTTAATTTTTTAAGCGGTTATTGATTGTTTCTAAAGCTTCTTGATTGGACACTGCGTTGAATAATTTATTGCGTAATGTGGTTATTATATTAGTTGGAGTATCCTTATTCTCATTGTCATCATTATGATAGTTAATGCTAATGTACATTGAATTATGTGAGGAGAAAAAGTTATTTTGTGATAAAACTCTTTTGTTAATTTTTATAGAGTTCTTAATTTGGATGTCGTGACTTTTTGTTTGTGATCGGGTTGTTACTTTTTTTGCAATTCTATCTGTAGCGTTCACCATGATGTTCGAAATATATTAGGTAAATCGATAAATGCACATGTGAATGCGAATTGATAAAACAGTTTCTAGGAAATAAATATTAAATACAAACATGCAACATTGTAGCTAGACTAAGTTTATAAAATTGGGATTCTTTCACTATGCACTTGCCACTTACACATCAGTATTCTTGGAGATAGCTGCCACTGTATCACAAGAAAACGAAAAAAGAATAAATCAAATTTTGTCACTTATTTGCAAATTTCTATGGAGCACACTTTCAACTTGGCATTCAAAAGAGCACTGTTTGTAACTAATTGTACCACCTTTTCTTTGTTTCTATCTCAAACACTAAAAATTTACTAGAGGATTAACAAAATATCTATGCTTTTATAAGCACTTTTAAAAACCAAAATTAGTGGTCTAAATCGCACTTCATGAAAATAATTTAGGTAATTTAAAATCCTACACAAGTTTTCACCGTAATTTGGTTTTTATTTTATTTTTTTTTACAAGGTTAAAAATAATTTTTTCGTTTATTTATTTTTCATAATTTCAAAAACATAATTGTATATAATCAATTACGATATCTTCCAATGGTTTTCATACTAATCAACACTGTTCCCATGCTAAATGTCTTTGTTACTTATTTAACCCCCCTGTAATTTTCTATTCCTAGAATTAAAAGTGATGTAAGTTGATATAACATTCTTCGAAATGCCATTTGGAAATGTAAAAATTTGCAAGATGCTTATAAAGTGAAACTTCCATTTATCAAAATTAATAAATCGTAAGCAAAATTTCGTAAAATGGAAGTTTCATTGTATTTTGTTAATCCGCCCATAACTGTTTAGCCCTAAAGGAATAAAAATAAAAGGTGGTACAAATTAATACAAATGATGGCGGTTTGTTAATTTAAAATATCTCAAAGTGAATTGTTAATATATTTTTAATCTCTGCCATCACTTTTTATCTCTTAATATAAAAATAAAACAAATAATGATGCAGATGTGTACAAACAATGCTCTTTCAAATGGAGTTTTGATATTTGAAATATTTAAAAGTGGTATACTGTTATTTTTAATGCCTCAGTAACTTTGTACTCCTAAAGATATGAACGAAAAAATAGAGACAGATAATTCTTTTTTCCAATAGTACTTAATAGTTTAAAAAATTCGATGTGCTATGTTAGGGACGTTATTAAAATAGTTTCCCTAGCGTATTCGCACTGCTTCAGAAACAACTTCACCTTGGAAATCACTACCCAGTCTCAAGTAGGAAAATAAGACTGATATTTCCAGGGAATTTTAGATGTCTCCTATACAATGCTGTATTTGTAGCTGGCTGCAGTGCTAATGAGCAGACTCACTCACTAATTAAGTGCAATTAATTTTAAGATTATCCTGTTAAGTTTCATGAATATGAATCTTCACATATTGCTGAATAAAATTGAATAATCCTGTCTTAATTATTTGTCTTAAGCAATTACATTTTATTATTTTAAGCTAATATTGTGGTTTCTTCCTCCTTAGGTTCCTTTGACTGTTGAAAACTCTTGAATTGGAAGGCCTGTACTTCTATCTCCTCCGGTTTGTTTGTTGGAGATGGAAGTGTCCAGGCCCTTCTACTTCTTCATATTTTGAACCATCGGTGGCCAATCCATACTACTGCTGTCACAGTAATGAGGATTATGATCGTAGCCACTGTGGTGATTCCATTATGGTGGTGGATCTTCTTACATATGCTCGGGTGGATTTCCATTTCTTCGTCCGTGATATATATTTGTGACTTTTTGTATATGTCACTATGTTTAATGTTCACCGTCTTTCGTATAAATGTTAGCGTTGCATTAATATTTATTGTTTTTGTAAAGGTCGCTCTGGTTATTGCAACCATTTGCTGTCTTGCAGTTATAATAACTTCCTTTGTTTTAATGAAGTTGGGATAGGATAATAAGTCCTGTATTGTGTAATAATACATCTTCCCGGGAACCATCACAAATAAACTCCACCCAAATGGGGCCCGGGATGATGACTAGCCAAGTGTTTGATGTTCGTAATTCCTTCCATATTGTCCTTGTACTTGTAAATTGTTGTAGTTCACACTTTGGAGTTTCGACTCTGTCGTATATTTGGTCAATGCTACAAATTGGATTGTTTACCAGTGTTTGCCAGTTGTGGATAGGATAGGAATTTATTGTTAATGATTTTTATGCTGTGCTTCTCATCTTCCTCATTTAGTGTAAAATATAGCTGGTTATAATCAATTGCTATTGATTCCTCTTTTATATTTAGTATCATAAATGTGCCATTGTTTTCTTGAAATGGAATTGGTGTCGTCTTGATTACTGTATACTCTGTTATATCTGTCAACGGGAAATAACCTTCTATTTGTATTTCTGTTTTATTCCTAGCGAATCTGGTCTTCAACATGGGTGTTGTTAGTACTCTAATGTTGTTAGGTAAATTTTTGTTTGTGTTGTTAATTATATTTTGAATTTGCGCCGGTGATGTAATGTCATAGAAATTTCCATGTCCCAAGTAGATGTTTAGAATGCATCGATGAAAATCATGTATTTCTCCTAAATAGTTCAATGCCAATTGATATGTTGTTAAGATTTTGAGGTTTAGGGTGTCTTCTTGAATTGTTTTGTACCATTTCCCCATTGTATTGATTGCTTCGATACATTGTTCTATTTGACCATTGAATTGTCTTCATTTGACTTCAATTTGATGTTGTGCTTTTTCCATGTTGTGCATTGTTTTAAGCAAAAACTTTGTTTGATGATTGGATTTGCATATCAATTCCTATTGATTCTGTTCTGTTCTGGTATACTTCATTGTTTATACCAAAGACTGCTGTTAAAAACTTGCCAAGGAGTCCTCTCTTCTTTCTTCGTGTCTGGGTCTCATTTAGTGCTTGAAATGTTCATTCCAGCACTTTGTATTGTTGTTGTATGTGATCATTACATTTTGCCTCATCTGTTAACTTCCTTGCGTTTTGACACAGGTCTTTCATTTTATTTTTTACATTGCTACTGCTTACTTCATCCTTTTGTATCTAATTGCTTGGTATTCCTATAACTATTTTGAATGTACCTTGTGCAATACTTGTTTTACCTAATTCTTCTATATATAACCCTGGTTTTGGATATTGTATATGGTATGATGCTTTTACTATCGTTAATACAGTAGATAATAATAAGATCTAACCAACCAAACTAACTTTTGGTTGTTTTCCTCCTTGCCGACTTCTTTCCTCTTTTGGCAACGGTACCACTTTTGTTATGGGTCTTTTATATATGCTCCCTTTAGCTTGTACCTCTACTACTCGGTTTAACCCAGTTCGGTCTGGAAATGTTTTTATTACTCTTCCCAATGGCCATTTCACTGGCGGTGTATTGTCATTCTTCAATATTACTAAGTCTCCTGATTCTTTGTTGTCTTCTTTTGTTTTCCATTTGTTTCTTTGCTGGAGTTGATGTAGATAATCTCTTGACCAGGCCTTCCAAAAATCTCTTTTCAGTTTTGCTATTAATTTCCATCTTGTTACAGTGCTTTCTTTGTCTTCTGTTATTTTTGAGCCTGTTGGAAATTGTGGCATTATTATCTCTTTCCCTATTAGAAGAGTGTCCTGGAGTTAATGCTGAACTTTCACTTATTTCATCTGTGATTTCACATAGTGGTCTGGAATTTAAACATGCTTCGATTTGTGTAGTAAGTGTTGCTAATTCTTCATATGTTAATAGTTTATCGACCATTATTCTTTTCAGATGGTGTTTGGCTGATTTTACTCCAGCTTCTGCTATTCCTCCGAAGTGTGGTGCTGCCGGTAGGTTAAAATGCCAGTGTGTCCCTTTTGTCAGAAGTAACTCTTGAACTTTTTTATTTTGAATTGTCGCTTGTATATCTTTAATGAACTTTGTGTTTGCTCCTGCAAAGGTTGTTCCGTTATCACTACAGATGTGGGCTGGTGTTCCTCTTCTTGATGTAAATAGTTTCTGTGCTGCTAAAAATGTGTCAGCTGTTAAATCTGTTACGACTTCTAAATGGATTGCTTTTGTTGCTAGGCAAACGAATACCGCTATGTATCCTTTTTCTGTTCTTTTACATCTTCCCTTAGTTACTTTTAGTGTTAATGGTCCAGCATAATCTACTGCTGTGTGATAGAATGGTGCTGACTCCGTTACTCTGACTGCTGGTAGTTGTCCCATTAATTGTTGTTGTTTGGCAGCAAATCTTGTTTATGTCACACAATTTCGTAGTGTCTTTTTAATGCTATTTTTTGCATTTATTATCCGGTATTTCCTATGTAGAAATCTCGTGGTTTGGTTAATTTCTCCACGAAGGGTAGTAATATGTCCTTGATTCAGCAATGTTTGTATGACGTGACTCTTATGTTGTAGGATGATTGGATGTTTTTCTTCGTATGTCATGTTAGCATTTTCTAGCCTTCCGCCAACTCGGAGTATTCCGTTGTTGTCCAAAAATGGATTAAGGCTTGTTACTTTGTTATTTCTTGGAATCTTCTGTCCTTTCTTTAATAATTTTATTTCTTCTGGAAATTGCGACTCTTGTACCTTTCTTAGAATTATTTGCACTGCATTTTATTTATCTCTTTTGTTGTCCATGTTTCTGTCTTCCGTTCTTGAAGACAGTTTTCTTTGAATCTTATGCAATAGGATATCGTCCATTTTAGTTTGTTGAACGTTGAAAACCAGTTGTATATTTCTGTACTGTTATTATCATGCATTTAATGGCAATAAGTTATTTCTGGTTTTGCTTCTGCATCTGTTTCCAATATCACTTCGGTGTTTTCGAGTTTTTCGTTTCGTAGCCAGTCTGGACCATTCTACCAAATATTGTTTTGCATGATTCCTCTGGATAGTACATCTGCAGGATTCTCCATGTCGTTGTTGGTAA
The DNA here is from genome assembly GCA_024586415.1 of Phrixothrix hirtus. Taxonomy (NCBI): domain Eukaryota; kingdom Metazoa; phylum Arthropoda; class Insecta; order Coleoptera; family Phengodidae; genus Phrixothrix; species Phrixothrix hirtus. The sequence continues at coordinate 1,710 of JAHWXV010375798.1, read as the reverse complement.
ATTTTGCTTTATTGTTGCCACTCTGCATGCTACAAACGTCTTCCATTTTTGCGGCCCTGCTGCAATCCAAGCCAGTGCTATTTGCGAATCTGACTAGGCGGTTGTCTGTACTTTTTCAGTTTTTAATGCAATTATGCTTCTTTGCATCAATTTTGATAATAGGATGGCTGCACATAACTCCAATCTGGGTAAAGTTTGTTTTGTTTTAATTGGTACCACTTTGCTTTTTGCTGCTAGCAATTGTACATGATATTGTCCTATTCCCATTGTATGCCTTGTATATAACGCCGCTCTATAGGCTTTTTCTGAAGCGGCACAAAATCCATATATTTTCAGTTGGCTTCCTTCATTATGTATCCATTGTAGAATCTTGGTTGTACTTAGTTGTGGCAATTGGCTTTGGAATTCTTTCCATTTTTTGTGTATTTGCTGTGGAATTTTTGTATCCCAACCTATTTTTGATGTCCATAGTACTTGTGTTACTAATTTCGCAATTAGGATTGTTGGTGCTAGCCCTCCAAGGGGATTGAAGATCCTTGCCGTTATAGCCATTATTTCTCTTTTCGTAATTTCTTCCATCTGTGATTGTTGTATTTTGAATTCGAACTGATTGCTTTCTGGATTCCAATTTATTCCTAATGTTTTTGTTGTTTTCTGCATTTGATTGATCTCCAGGATACTTTTTCGAGTTGATGTGTTGGTATTTGTTTTAACACTCTTGGGTTGTTGCTTGCTCGTTTTCTCAAATTGAAGCCCTTTTTGTAATAGTTTTGTAATTTCCTTCTATAGTCAAATCGCTTCATCTGCTGTTGCTGCTCCTGTTAGTAGATCATCAACATGAAAATCCATTTTGACTATCTTCAAAACTGTTGGTAATACTTTTTCCTTGTCTTGTGCCAGTGTCTGTAATATTTTTATTGCCAGGTATGGTGCTGCAGTTGTTCCATATGTAACTGTTATTAGTTGGTATTCTTCAATGGGTTTCTTATTACTTGTTCTCCATAATATTCTTTGGTACTGTTGGTCTTCATCTTGTACGTGTATTTATCTATACATCTTTTCAATAGCTGCTTTTATGACTATCTTGTGTTTTCTCTATCTCACCAATATATCAAATAACTCTTCCTGCAATCTTGGTCCAGTGTGTAACAGCTCGTTCAAGCTTTCCCCAGTTGATGTTTTGCTTGAGGCGTCAAACACTACCCTATATTTTGTTGTGGAACTTTTGTCTTTTACGACCATTTGATGTGGAATATAATACATACCTTGCTGATTTTGTTATCTTGTTACCTTTTTCATGTGTCCCATGCATTCGTATTCTTCCATGAATTGTTTGTATTCATTTTCGCATAGTTTATCTTTGGCAAATCTACGTTCTATCTGTAGCAATCTTGCCATGGCTCGTGGTCTTGGTGTGCCTAATCTGGCTGTTCTCTGAATTGTATTTTTACTGCATATTTCTCTTCTTCTGTTCATTTTGTAGTTAATTTAAAGTATTTTTCACATTCTTCTCCTTCCTTTATCTTTGATGTTTCTTGGGGCACTTCTTCTAGTTCCCAAAATTGTTGTAGTTCATTTGTTTGCAGTGGTATACTAATTACTTCAATTTGTTTCTTTTGTGCTTGGTATTTTTCCTGAGATCAACCATCCTAGTTCTGTTTCCTGTGCTAACAATCCATTGTTTGTCTTCTGTAATCTGTTTCTTACAAT
>JAHWXV010375785.1:0-12021 GCA_024586415.1 Phrixothrix hirtus | reverse complement strand
TGACAGAAATAAAGTGGAACTTCCGGTTATTCGATTTTAACCAAATTCTTCATTTGGCATACTAATGTAGTTACGGCCACAAATATAAATTTTCATTCGCTAGAACTTTTAGTTTCATAGTTATTTTATTTTGAGTTAACGGTGAAGTTACTTCCGGTTACTCAATTTACGGAAAAGTTTCTTTGAAACACCTTAACTATACGAAGTGCCATTAAATCTCCAAGAAATTCAATAAGTTTTAAAAAAATTATTAAAACCGATTTCGAGAAAATCGTGAAACCCGAAAAATTCCGAATATATCTAAAACATAATAGAAATAAAGTTATACTTCCGGTTATTTGATTTGATCCACTAAAATTTTGACATCGAAAATTTTGGGCGAAAACAATACTTTCTCTATTCTATATTTCATATAGGTAAGAGAAAGTAAAAAGGATACTCCCGTGCGAATTGTGTGAAGTAACAGATGTAATCACGCGTTTCATTTTTTTGTTTTTTAATATTTTTTGGGAGGATGTAGTAAGTTCAGTGTTTCTTCTCAAACTGCGTAAAAACTTGTGCCCATATTTTCTAACTTGATTGTCTTAAGTAAAAGGGTGTGTGATTCGTCTGACACCGAAACTGGTGGACTATAAAATAATATTGCCCGCATGATTTGGATCCCGTGCCTGTTTAGCTATGCAATTGATTTAACAGAGATCACCGGAAAAGGAACAACTGACTTCAATTAATTTTATACCATTTTATTCGCCACCTTTAACGAATTTGAGCTCTACGACGTGCCACATCATTTCTGCTTTTACCGGATGGTACTTCGCCCAGTTTTTCATAATTACTGTATCGAGCATTGTGCTATTAAATGCAAAGTAACCATTTATTTGTTGATATCTTTAAGTTCAGTTACACATTGTGCGGTGTTTTAACTATTTTTCCAACTTATACTTTGGAATATTTGTTTAATTATTGTGTAAGCGTTGATATAGTTAAATTATAATTAATTTTAGACAAACAATTGCTTTTGTAAGATAAAATAGACCGACATTTGACCTCAAATCGCCATTAGATTAAGTAACTTTTAAAACACCTGTAGTTTAACGAGCAGAACAGTATAATGTCTTTTTTCATCAATATGTCTTCATTCCGCATATTTCAGTAACAAGATTCCCGTATCTGACAGTTAATAGCCTACATTAGTACTAAGCTAATGATACTTTTATTATTTTTCTTGTATGTACCTGTATGTTTTTGATCACCTTGTGTTTGTTTTGCGTAAATGAATAAGTTTAGGAATTGTTTTATTGAATTTACTGTCAATAATTAATTTAACAAGGCATAATTTAGCATATATACGAGGGGAAACAATTATGTTCTCTCGCTGTTAACTGGAGAACAAAGTTAATTTATTTTCAAGTTAATTTAAATACTGGTACAAATTTATAAATCATAAAGTTTAGTTGCATTTTCATTCATATACTATGTGGACTCAAAAAAAATTCCATCTTCAATTCAAAATATTGCTTTAGGCCCACCTCTTGGACATTGATGGTTATTAAATGATTTAATAACAAAGTCAAACTGAATACCTTCTGTCCATCACTTTACTGAATTATATCAATTACATCGATACTCTTGGTATTCGCTTATTTAGTATCACAAGCTTTACCGCTTCTGGAGAACTTTTATTCCGCTTCAGGTAAGACAAGTTAGCATCTTATATACAGGGTGCGCCATCATACCTAGGCAGCTGTGACTGGAATAGGTGGTACCCAAATTCTTAATTTTCTCTTACTCAGTACAGTGTTCGAATACTATATTCTTGTCGAATCATCCCAATTCTGTTTTGCTATCTTACCAGTGATTCGATGCACTCGCTTTTATGCTGTTCGTGTTGTAACGTCTTTCTAGCACGTGACACACGGTTAGCGCTATTGGTTAAGTAACTCATTACAGTCAGGTATAGGACCATAAACTTTTCTGAGGAGTGTTGCTTACTATAAAGACTGGTGCCATATTTATCACATAATAAATTTATGAGGTGTATGTGACTGAATTATTTATAAACATGGATTATCTATATAAAGAACATTACATTTTTACAGCATTGAGTAAGGTATGTGTGATAAATTTTTGTATAGAACTATAAATTTTCTGACTTTATTTCACTGGAATGCATAAATTAAACAATCGTTCGAAATATTGTATAAAAAGCGACGATTATAGTAAATTACTTCTAGGGCTACAGTTAAAATCAGAATTTGGTAATAGGCTTTATCAGTTCTGTATCTTAGTAAAACCGTTCACCAACTGTTCGACAAAAAGCTTCTGAGAACAGTTCTTCATATTTAATTAAGGTTATATACCTGGTAATAATATTTTAAATTATGATGAAAATTGTATAACTTCTATAAACAATTCAACTACTTAATGTGTAATAACTATTAATCTTAAAAATATTAAAAATCAAATAATTAATAGAAATATTTCGCCGAATGTGCAGGCGTTTTCTCTGACAAATAACTGATAGTAATAGGTCGATGTGTTAATTTGTAGCAAAATTCAACAGTTTGGTTCATATAAACCCATGGTATTAAATTTCATCACCGCGAGCGCTAGCGAAACGTGCTCGATGTGTTTTTGTTTGAAGAAACAAGTTCTGCCGCAATTTTTCAACGAAATTTTTGCACTCAATGCGTTAAAGAACCTCTCAGTAGGCGTACAATTTACTTCTGACCGAATTTTGTTGAGAATGATTGTTTTGTTCAATAACAATCTTCACATCGTTCGATTCCTGACGCTGTTGTGGAGCAAGTCAAAGAAAAGGGGCTGTATAATAAATAAACATTTAAACTTGAAACCATACGATTGATCGTGATGCAAGCTCGTTAGGAATTTTGCGGAGAAATGTTACATCAGATTGAGGACGCTGAGGCATTCCTAGATCACATAATGTTTAGTGATGAATCGACATATCATGTCGGTGAACAAGTCAATTTACATAATTGCGTGATCTGAAGTAGCGAAAATCCACACAAATAAATGGCACGCATCCATGATGACCCAGAAGTAAAAATTTTTTGTGTCCTAAACAAAATTCCTTTTGCACAATAACTCTATCAGTGGTTTCTTACGTCGGAGTATGCTCGAAAATTTTCCCATTCCATAGTTAGAGACACATGACTAAGAAGGTCGCATTTACCTCCAATAAGACTACATACCACCTTATTTTACTTCATAAAATTGCAGGATTTCCTCAACAACCGTTTTTAAAGTCATTGAATTGGTCGAGTAAAATCGATTCTCCAGAAAGACAATCCTCGATCTTTTTCTTATGGGGTTTCATTAACGACTGGTGTTTCTTCCTTTTTTACCATCGAATCCTGCCGAGAAATCGAATTACCTCTGCAGTATCAGAATATGCTGCGGCAAGTGTGGCAAGAAATTAACTTCACGTAGAATTTCAACGACAGTAACATCGAGCCAAACTGGTTCCTGGAGAAAACACCTCAACCGATTACGAAGTCTAATAAAACTATAAAGTTATTTTTAATACAGGTATTAAAATGCATGTAAATGTAGATCACATGTAGTAGCTTGCTTTTGCAATTGCTAAAAAATGATGACCTAACAAAACAGTAAAAGGAGGCAAGGTGAAGTTTTACTCTAACTCGACGAGATCATCAGATAGCCTGGCAAAAACTTCAGTTGTTACAAAATTAACTCTAGAACTTCTCACTAGCAGCAATTATGTGTATAACAATAAGAAAGGAAGTTCTGACATAATTATAATAATGTAATATTTAATTTACAACGACAAGAAAGCAGACATAAATTTGCAATGATAGAATTTCAATTTCAAAATTGCTCGGCGATTTTTAACGATTCAATTCTATAAGACTTGTATTTAGTACTGTAATCGGCTTTAGACAGGAATCATACTTTTAAAACTATTTAAACGCTTATGTATTTTCTCCAGTGTTAATAGTAGTGTGCTACATCACAAAACATAATTTTTTAATAAATACAAGATCAAAACATTGAACAAAAATTATTTCATAACCGAAACATTTTTTAAAAAACTGTTCTACCCAGAGTGGATATCTTAAAAGAAACAAATCAAAAAATCGAGATAGCTTAAAAAATTTACAATAAGTTCTAAATTTGTTTTCCCGAAAAATTAAAACACACAATTATAGGCAACACGTCTTACGCATTATGTAGTAATCTGCCTGATCCAAACTTAATCGTCATTTTCTTTTATACCGAGATCAAACTTATTTATACTCGTAAAAATGCCAAGGTATTTAGCACTATTTATTTATTTAGTGATTCATTTATGAACATAGTTACAATATTAATACGTAGGCAACAATAGCGCCTTAAATTAATTGCGTTGGATAACTATATGCAAGCCTTGTTTGTTTAGTTGTTTGTTTGTGGCTGAGGTTTCGGGATGCTGAAATTTTCTTGATCCTCTTGAACTAGCACTGTTATATAGCCATTTCGCTATGCCTACTAGAATTTCCCGAATCTGGAGGAGTTCCACCGTAGTGGGGGTTTTTAACGTACCAAACATCACATTAACACGGGACCTACGACTTTATTTCCTTGTTCAAGAAGAAGGCATGTTTTTTAAATTTTTCTCCGATGAAAAATTTACCAACTTGATCGGATTTGAACCCGCGTCCCTTGGGTGTAGAGCTAAACATGCTAATCACTACACCAATCGGGGCCGGCAGATGTAAGCCTTAATCGAATAGTCTAACTGCGAAACTTATTTAAGCTCTGTAATAACGAAAGAAAATGAGGGTTAGGTGATAATAATCACCCTACTATAAATGAAAGCAGTTGAAAAAGAAAATTACTAAACGCTATTCAAGTGTGAAACAATGGAAAAGATCTGTCAAATGCATTTACAACTTATAAAAGAATAAGATCTATTGTCACATTTTTTCCAATTAATAAAATATGGTATATCCGTACAATCACAGTGGGATTTCAAATTCCTACAGCATCTGAATAAAATAATAATATAACATTACATCAAAGACACAATTTCGGAATTTTGAAGACTTTTGCAGCTAATTACTGGACTTACTCAAAGCATCACCTCACTCAATTAGAGTGTGAACATTTCAAACAAAGGTTAAATGCGTTCTTTGGACTGCAAAATTCGAATCGGTGGCATGTGTTGTAAATATTGTCGCGTGTTCAATGCACAGCCACTGTCTAAAAATAGTATTTTTTATTGGGATCTCCAGCTTAACAAAGCTGATAGCTTGTTGGGCACAAAATGTTCAGGTCATCGGTTCATGACAAATTTGTGGATTTATTCGAAAGAGTTACCCAAGGAGCACCTTTGATATGTACTAGTGCTCGAAGACTACAGTTCACAAAGTTCTGGAAAACATCTTGGTTTTAAGGGTGGGTTACAAGGTGCATTTGTTACACGCTATTCAAGCAAGTGATACACCTAAAAGGTATAAATGTGCTGTAAACATGCTTAATGAGATGGATAATGATGGAAAATTTTTAAAGAAGATCGTTCCATGGTCTGATCATGTTCATCAACAAAACATCAGGATACGGACTGATGAACGTAAAAATCCAAAAGTGAACGTGTAGTGTACTCTCACACATGATAGTGTGCAATAGGCCATTTTATTTGCAAAACAAATATAATGTAACACAACTATATTGATATGATGAAATTGTATGGAGTGGCACAAATTAGAAATGGAAATATCATCTTTTAACAAGATGGTGCTTCTTCACACCGTGATAATATTGTATGTGAGTTTCTGGATGACATTTCCACATCTCTGAATAGGAAAAGATGTGCGAAAAACATAGACATGGTCGTCAAACCTTATGCCTTTAGACTTTTACTTCTGGGCCTACGTCGAGCGTGATCATACCAAGAATATTGTGAATTTATCAAAATAATCCGAAATGATGAATCGATCACAAGTCATGTGTTTCATCGTGTTGCAAGAATTGGAATTTTAATTAAATGAGTGTAGAGGAACGCGCGGCAGTTACATTAAATTGCACTAAACTGTGTAAAACTTTTTTAAGTTGGTTTTTCACTATTTACCAATCCTTAGATTTCAGACCTCACCACAACTTTACGAAAGCACTGGACAGTGTTGACAAATTCATAACATCAGTTGATCATATATCGGCAATCTAACTGATTATAATTAATTAATTTCGTAATTATATAATTCGTCATAGAAGTTAATCCAATATTGTTCAAACAACTAAAGTTATATTGAACCCTGCAATTAAAATTCGCATATTCCCAACATGGGCTAGAATAGCATAAAAGAGCTGAAGACGCTAGAAATCATATATTTTGACGTTCTCTTACCTATATGAAATACAGGAAAAAGAGAAAATATTGTTTTCGACCAAAATTTTCGATGTCAAAATTTTAGTGGAAGTGCACGTTTTCGGGTCCCCTGAGTACGAAAATCATGTTCTTGGAAATTGGTCTGTCTGTGTGTGTGTGTATGTGGGTGTGTATGTGTGTGTCCGTGTGTATACATGTGTCCCATGTGTCTCCGTGTGTGACAGTGTGTGCTCGTGTGTGACAGTGTGTGTCCGTGTGTCTCCGTGTGTATCCGTGTGCGTCTGTGTGTGTCCGTGTGTGTCCGTGTGTTTCCCGTTGTGTCTGTGTGTGTCCATATGTGTCCGTATGTGTCCGTGCGTATCTGTGCGCGTCCATGCGTGTTCGTGCGTGTGCGTGCGTGTGCGCGCGTGTGCGTGCGTGCCCGTGCGTGTCCGTGCGTGTTCGTGGGTATCCGTGAGTGTTCGTGCGTGTCCGTGCGTGTCCGTTCGTGTCCGTGTGTGTCCGTGCGTGTCCGTACGATTCCGTGCGTGTCCGTGCGTGCCCGTGCGTGTGCGTGCGTGTCCGTGCGTGTCATTGCGTGTCCGTGCGTGTCCGTACGTGTCCGTGCGCATCCGCGCGTGTATGTGCGTGTACGTGCGCGTCCGTGCGTATCCACGCGTGTCCGTGTGTGTCCGTGCGTGTCCGTGTAACAGTGTGTTCCCATGTACGTCCGTGTGTCCGTGTGTGCCCGTATATACCCGTGGGTTTCCGTGTGTGTCTGTGTGTGCGTCTGTGTGCGTGCGTGTGCGCGTGCGGTTGCACATGTGCGTGCACGTGCGTATGGTTGCGGATATATGTGTATGTACGTGTGCGTGAGTGCGTGCGTGCGCGCGTATGCTTGCGTGCGTGCGTGCGTGCGTATATGTGCGTGTGTTTGAACACGATATCTCGAAAGCCGAAGGACCTAGAAAAACAAAATTTTATATTTGAGTTTCTATCCATCGTCGCACACGACCGCAACAATTTCACTAAAATCGGAAAACCGGAAGTGCCACTTTATACTCTTACCATTTTTTGGTTTTTTGAGATTTTTTCGAAATCGGCTATAACGATTTTTTTTTAGAAATCTAATGCCCTTTCATATAATCTAGGCGGTTAAGTCTGAATAAAATAACTACGAAACTAAAAACCCTAGCTAAATGAAAATTTATATTTAAGGTTACATCACCTTAGTATGATAAATCAAGAATTTGGTTAAAATCGAATAACCCGAAGTACCGCCTTATTTCTGTCATTTTTCGATATTTTCTGAATTTTTGGTTTTTCGAGATTTTCTCGAAATCGGCTTTAACGATTTTTTAAAAATTTATTGCATTTCTTAAGCATTTAAGACCCTCTCATATAATCCAGGCGGTTACTCAGAAAATTTTCTGTAAATCGAATAACCGGAAGTACTTTCACTGTTAACTCTGAATACAATAACTATGAAACTAAAACCCCTAACTAAATGAAAATTTATATTTGGGTTCAAAATCACCTTTCGCTGCAAAATTAAAAATTTGGATAAAATAGAATAACTGGAAGTACCACCTTATCTCTGTCATTTTTAGATAATTTCCGTATTCCTCATTTCCACGGTTTTCTTTAATTCAGCTTTAACAATTGTTTTTAAACTTAGTATATTGCTTAGCTACTTAACTTAGTCCGATATTAACCAAAGAGTTTCTCTAATAAATTTTTGAAAATCGAGTAACCGGAAGTACTTGGAGTATTAGTTCTGTACAATATATCTAAAAAACTAATCATTATATGAAAATCAGAAACTATATTCATGTTTTATATCTTGTGTACATGAGACGGCAAGAATTTAGTTAAAATCGAATGACCGAAAGTGCCACTTTATGCTTGCGATTTTTATTCTTTTGTGATTTTCTCGAAAACGTTTTTAACATATTTTTTGAAACTTGCTACAGTTCTTATGCCGTTGACATTCTTTTACGTGAATTTAGAGGTTTTCCTGAAAAAGTGCGTTGGAGCGAGTTATCAGAGAAAATCTCTGGAGTTAAGAAGAGTTTTGCGTGTCCAATAACTTGGATGGGTGACCGTTAGAATTATTGTTCCCAAAATAAACGTAAATAATAGTTTAATTATTTGTGAATATCTACATATTTGTATATCTATGTAAGTAAGAGAAAGTCTCACATCAGATTTTTTAACATGTTATCGTCATATAAAGATAAGTTAATAATTCAATTTATAATTTTAGGAGCCGCATTACAAAACTACTTAACCCACCAATTATTTAGAAGAAACAAATTAAGCGTGAGGAAGAGTTCTGACAGATTTAGTAAATTAATAATCAAGCGTTCACGCGCTTTGTACTTTAAGAAATCTAAATTGATTGAAGAAAATCGTCATAGAAGAATAGAGGTCACTTAAGGAGAGTTTATAAAATACATACATAAATAACAACGAGCGCATGGATGTAAAAATATATAAATTATATAAGTACTTAATTGATCAACCCTCCGTACAAATAGTTAAAAATTGATTCACCTTTATACAAAAATAATTAGTGATTAAAGGTAGCATTTACGCATAAAGAGAGTATCTGAATGGTCATAATTCTTATGATGCCTACTATTTCATTTAATCATTAATTTTGACTTCTTTTTTTTAAATATAACAGCACCTTTCGTAAACATTGAAAACCAATTCGATTAGCAAGTTTAATTTTTAAATTGTGAGTATTGGACTATTAAATTAGTATAGATTGATTTATTCATTTTTAATTAAGACAATCATATTTAAAAATCTTATTTATTGTAATATCGTTAATATTTTATTTATTTTTTTAAATAAACGTTTCTTAGATAATAATTGTTTTCGTCAAAATTTTCGATGTCGAAATTATAGTGAAAATACATTTTTCCAGGTTCCCCGAGTCCGAAAATCATGTTTATAAAATTGATCTGTCTCTGTATGTGTCTCTGATAACCGTAAGTGCCACTTTACTCCTGTCATTTTTGGTTTTTCGCGATTTCCCCGAAATCTGCTATAACAATTTTTTTGAATTTATTTTATTTCTTAGGCATTTAATGCCTTTCATATAATTAAGATGGTTTCTCAGAAATTTTTTTTAAAACGAGTAACCGAAAGTACTCTTGCCATTAATTGTGAATAAAATAACTATGGAACTGAAAGGCCTAAATAAATGAAAATTTATATTTGAGATCCTAACTACATTTGTATCCAAAATCAAGAATTTGGTTAAAATCGAATAATCGGAAGTACAACTTTCATTTTGTTATTTCTAGATATTTTCCGAAGTTTTCGTTATTTGCAATTTTCTCGAAATCTCCTGTAACGATTTTTATAAATCTATTGAATTTCTTGGCCATTTAATGGCCTTTTATAAAGTTTAAGCTGTTTCTCAGAAACTTTTGCGTAAATTGAGTAACCGGAAGGACCTTCACCGTTAACTTGTAATAAAATAACTATGAAACTAAAAATCCTAGCTGAATGAAAATTTATATTTGTGGTCATAACTACATTTGTATGCCAAATCAAAAATTTGGTTAAAATCGAATAATCGCAAGTTCCACTCTATTTCTGTCATTTTTAGATATTTTCCGAATTTACGTTTTTCGCGATATTCTTGAAATCGACTATAACGATTTTCTTAAAGCTTAGTTCATTTTTTAGCTTTTTTATTCCGTTTTATAAGACTAATCGGTTTCTCAAATAAACATTCGAAAATCGAGTAACCGGAAGTACTTAAAGTACTCAAAAAATAAACATCTTATAAGAATGAAATTTATATGTATATGTTTCTTATCTTCTGCACATAAGACGTCAAGAATTTAGTTAAAATCAAATGACCGGAAGTGTCACTTTATTCTTGAGATTTTTAAGTTCTTTTGCAATTTTCTCGAATACAGCTATAACATTTTTTTGGAAATGTACTACGGTTATTATGATTTTAATGCCCCTTTACGTGAACTTAACAGTTTTTCTGAAAAAATGTGTTGGAAGCAAGTTATCAAAGAAAATTTCCGGAGTTAAACAGTCTATGATCTGTCCAGTAACTTGGATGCGTAACCGTTACAATTACCGTTTCCAAAATAAACGTAGACAATAATTTAATCATTTGTGGGCACTTTTTGCTTATCTACGTGCGTACGAGAAGTCGTGTGTTGTCTCACACCAGACTTTTGATAATTGTTGGAATTACAGTTTTATGTAAAGCTCAAATGGTTTCACATAAACCTAGTGTACCTTGGTATTAATTATTTCATCTCATGAAAATTATCAAACCAGTTGTAGATATTGAATAATCCTAAATAATGATACCAAAAATTCAATGAAAACAAACAACCTATGGGAACGGGCGGCGTCAATTTTTGATACAATGTCACCGTTTCGTTAATTCTTATAAGAGCTTTATTATGGAAAAAGCATTTCGACAAAAGCACAGTAACTTAAATTGGTAACCTAGTGATAGTTGAAAGAGCTCCCTCTGCTGCTAAAAATGAGAAGTAGGAACGGGTAAAGGCAGGATGAATTTGAAAAGAGATTGGAAGCTGGAAATAAGTCGAAATACTGCCCCGATATTGCTCAGAAGATGCTTCTGTCGGTTCAGAAAGCCACCCAAAACTTGAATCACAGCGGACGGCCCTGAAGATCGAACCCAAGACGTCCCGAGTTTTAGATCGTTGTGTTAATCACTACACATACCTACCTTGGCGAGAAACAGGAAGTTGAGTACATGTATTTATAACGAAATTAAGAGAATCGATTATGGTTGACTGGCCTGGCAGGGCTATTAGGGATGATTGCATTGTCCAAACATGCATCTTTGATAAGTGGATGTCAGAGAAACGAACTGTCAAAAACGTTGTCAAGATTGACATCAAAATGATGTTAGAAGATTTTTATACCTTCATCAATTCCTTCTTCAAAAAGAAACTATAACTGAAATTTACAGGATCAAATAGGATTTGGTGACCGGATGAATGATAATGTTTTGAAACAGTAGACTTAGAAATGCATTTCGTCGTAACACAAAGTTCATTTTAGTGATGGCTAAATTCTAGTAGACATGGTGAAATGAGCATAACAGTTGAAACAATTTTCATATCTCGTTGCCTCAGCCTCAATAAGATAACAAGAAACTATAACTAATACTTTTTTCTTATACAGGCTACGGAAAATCTCCCTCCGTACTTCCAAAAGTGAAAAATTACAAAACGGTTAGAGATACAACGAATTAATATTGACCATATGAATATACAACGTTGGAAGCGTTATTTCACTTAGTTTTAAAAATAATAGGAGTCAAGTAACGGCCCTCATTTTCTATACATTGCTGTAAGAGCACTCTAAAGTTTTACGTATTACTTTCATAAGGGTTTCCAGATCCCTGAGACGATGTTCAAAAACTTTCACATTTAGGTATTCTAATAAAAAACATTACACGGGGTTAAATCGATCATGCTGACCACGCAATATCACCTCTCAAGAATATCAAGCAACCGAGAAAGATTTGCCTCAAAACTGCCAGTGACCTTCGTGTTGTGTTGGATGTGGCTCCGTCTTGCTGAAATCATATGTTGTCAGCTGGTGAAAGAAATTTTTCATTAGGAGGGTGAGGACTGAGCTTTCAACGAGTACAGTCGTGTTTGTTTGTC
>JAHWXV010375766.1:0-20212 GCA_024586415.1 Phrixothrix hirtus | reverse complement strand
AGACCTATTTTCCCGACAGTGTTTAGCTTCGCAGTATAGGAGAACCACGCCTCGCTTCACTGTAGCTTTGCCGGCCGTTGCTAAAACACTGGTGTTTCTGACACATGCGTTATTGCAATTTCGTCTTGTCACACCATAATTATTTACTAGATGCTTTATTTCAATGGTGGATCCATAACTTTTATTGTAAGAATTAATTAGTATTCCCAAAATTATAAGAATTCAGTAATTAATTTTGTTTTGATTTAATATTTTGTACACCTAAGCAAAATTAAAATAGTTAAACGTTTCAGAAAAATATATATACCTAGGGACGTGAGATCTGGTCATAAACCTTAACTTATTAATCGATTTACATTATACTGCTGCAAATTTTGAAGTAGCTGTATGTGCAGCTACTAGACTCGTTGAAAGTAACCACATTCGAATTCAAGTTCACGCAATGAATTAAAAAAGGGTGTCGAACTATTATTCAATAATTTCCAGCCGTAATTGTTTCTGCTCTACGTTTATAAATTTCTATTTATAGAATGTTGTTCCCCAAGGACGATAACTCAACAAATAAAACCACACTTCACCTGTTAAAAATGTTAAGGTCAATAAATCATTATGCAAATTATAATTAAACGCGTGGTGATTTATTCTCTGTGTAGTTCTCAAATGTTTGCTTTATATAGATGCATATGCAAAAGCGTTAATGCATACCAAAGTTGTGTAAGATAACTACAAGGACGCGGTATGATAATTATATTTAACACAAAATTTCATTTTAATATTAAATAACTATTTCGGAGAACAATTTCTTTAAAATTTATGTGGACTTCGTTGATTGTTTTTCTTCAAAATGGTGTACTAAACTGTCTGCGTATTTGAAACAATTACTTCAGGAAAAGCTTCATCGAACTACTACAAGAGTTCCATGAATAACCCCATATTCTTCCCAAATGGGCGATAAGAATAAAAGCGTATTGTTCAGTTGTAAACACCATCATTAATAAAACTTTTTATAACCTGTATATTAACACATAATTTGATTATGTAGTATTCCTGTTTGCTTTAAATAACTTGCTAAAAAGGAATGCAAGAGTACAATAGAGTTTGCAAAAAATTATTATAATGTACAAAATTAAGATCTACTGTAAGAAAGTAACAAAAATAATCAAATACACGCACACATCTATGATAAAAATGACAACCAAATATGTCTAGTGTCACCTGCATAAACCTTATATTGATATTTTACTAGATTTGCTTAAACAATTCCGCTAAAACCTCAAACATTAGATAACCCTTGTGTGCATGTGCGTGCGCGTGTGCGTGCGTGTGCGTGTGCGTGCGCGAATGCGAGTTCGTGTGCGCGTGTGAGTGCGCGTGCATGCGTTCGCGTGCGTGCGCGCACGTGCGGACATTCTCGAGCGCGCGTACGTGCGTGCGTGCGTGTGATATTGCAATAAATATTTGGACACTTATTGGCTAATGTGACGATTTTTCTCTTTTAAAAATATATGTAAGCTTTTTTTTAACTTGTAAATTTCATATTAGTAAAAGCTTGTAAATGAAGTAAATCCTAATACCAACGATTTTTAGAATTTATTATTGAAAATTTTTCATTGCAAAGCAATTATACCTCTCACTAAATAAGACTTCTTAAATTTATTTCTTTTTTATGTGCATTTATGATTGTTTTTAGAAAATCAAAAATAAATTAAAATTTTTAAGACCAATTTACAATCAAATTTTGAATTTCATTTTAATAGGTGTGTGGTTTATTTTACTTTGATTAATTCATAAGTTTTTTTTCCATTGTAGTTAGTTAAATATATTTATTTACTTTCTAAAATGATCTTTTTGATAAGATTGAAATATGTCAGGAATTTATAAATAAATTGTTTTTAAAAAATAATTGGGTTTGTTTGAATATACTAATTTACAGAAAACTTCGATTTGCCCAATTTTAATGGTGGATTAATTGCACACTAAAAAATAACTTCTCAATCTGCCAATAATATGTAATAAAATTTTCTTCATTGTTAAATGAATAACATGAACATTTTGTAACTTTATGCGTGGCAGTTCCATTATGATCTATCACGAAGAAGTTTAGAATTGCAGTTTAGATATGCATTAGATTGCATTTAGATATTGAAAATATTTTATAATACCTTTGAAATTACTAGAAAATGATACATTTAAGCTGTACATTTGTCAATTGTATATTAATTAATATTTCTATTGTTGATTGATATGGACCCAAAGATCAAGTAGATTACACCTGTCTACATTTATTCGTTATTTGCTTTGATTTCGAAATTTGATTTGAATATTTTTCTAAATCATGTTTCAACATTTATTTTATTTATATCATCTTTTGGCTTCAAAATCCTAAATTAATCTATCAATCATTTATTACAATTGCTTGGATCTATCTTGTGATTACAAAGTGTTACAATGCGTATTTAATTGATTGTGTTAGATTAAAGCTTCAGATTTTTGCCTTGCTAAAATTTAATTTGTATTTTATTTGTTAGTATGGCCAAATAATTGCGGTTGTTTTAACTTTCGTGAACATACTGCAGCTGTTTTTAAAATTTCCACTAGACTACTCTAGAAACAAGATGTGCTCGAACACGAAAACCCTACCACTGCAGTTCTCCACCAGGAGTTGTGAATGTCTATAACGATTAGTGGTGATCGTAGAAACAAATCTGTTGAAATGATGGTAGCTTATTATTTATTGTTCTTGCTTTTGGTACTAAACTTCAATATGTTTGCTAATTACTTGTGATCGCTTATTTATGATACATTTTACATTCTTCGTCAAGTTTTAATATTTTCAACATACTGCTTGCTAAGTTTTGTATATTTAATTTAATATATAGTTATTACTATTGATTTGCCTTATTATTTAACACAGTTTCAAATCCTTCATCACCTTTTTCGTATTATTTACAATCTAGTTAATTCTTGCAATTAAATTGGCGTCTAAACACCGATTTCTATTAAGACTGAATTCACACCTTATTGAACCTAACCTTGATAGTTCTTGAGTCATAACTTAAGTCTCATAAGTCTATTTCCTGTGTACACTCTCATAGAGTATACTTTGAGCGTGCACGATAAACAAATTTAATATGTTATTTTTGGAGTCCTGTAAAATCAAACTGCGAATTTGCAGACGACGTTCAAGTAAAATTACGGTTTTTAAAAGTTACCAAAATTAGAATAAAATCGAATATGAGTGATTTATTTATATCATTGTTCATTACACATTAATTAGAATTTTAATTAAAGTGTAATTAACATAAGAAAACATTTAAGTTATTTGTAAATTAATTTTCAAACAAATTTTTTCTTACAATTGCATTTATAAATGAATAAGTGCTCAGGTTCAAAACGAATTTATCCCACAAAATACAGAAAGGAAACCCCCCCTTCTTAGTTGAAGACATATGTCAAGGTAATCTTAAAACCTATTAATATAGTTACGCCGACAAAACGACGCAGTAAATTTTATAAAATGGGAATAGAAAACATATTTGACAAACATCTATGTAAAAGGATCTATTTTGAAATTTGGGGTGCAATTTAAATATTTGTGTTATATAGTATTTTGCAAACAATCCCAGGAAATGCTGCAGATGGTCACATAGATACCGTTTCAGTCTTGCACGAGGCGCCGTATTAGGATAGTAATACGTTAAATTACGCAACTGAAGTGTATCCTCAATATCTGCAAAAATTAAATATACAGGAGGGTATTATGGGAGCTAGGTCGTTCGGGTTGTATACTTGTCAAAAAATGTTGTCCGAAGATACATATTTAATTTTGATTCACGACCTAGTTCCAGAACGCACCATTTTATTTCCTAATTCTGACGAACCAAAAATTTCAAAAAATTGGAACACATCTTCATGATGCGGGTGAAATACTTTTTAGACTATTGGTTTGTCGAGAAGCGGCTATGGAATGGTATTTTCCGTCGTCAGATTTAACTCAATCGAATGTTTTCCTTTGGGAATTGTTGAAAACTAAAAGACTTTTGATAAACATATACGTGAACTGAAGAAACTATATTCGAGCAAATCAGAATGCATTAGACAATGCGTGAATGGAAACATTGATGCCTTTGGAGCTTGGCGTGACCGTCGCAATTTGGTATAATTAATTTAAGCTTAATTTGCGTTAAAGACTCGGATGTAGGTTTTTCATTTATAGTAGTGTTCTTGCAAACTAAATTTTTCAACATAAAACTTGTATTAGTTTTTTAAATCTTTATTTGCGCTACAGGGTGTCACATAAGTATTGGCCGCTACACCAGGAGCGTATTTTAGATGCAAATCCAAGACGAAATTACTAATTATCTTTTTTTCTAAAATGCTTCCTAAGAAAGATATAGCTCTCTAAATATGGCGACAAAAAACGCTTTTTTGATCATAGCTATTAAAGGATAAGAGATAAATTGATGAGATTTTGGATTTAACATGACTATCCAATTTTCTACAACAATCCTAAATTAAAATAATTTGAAAATACTCAGAGGTGTCGGTTATGGGGAGCAGAGGGTACTTCTTTACTCATAACTTTATTATGCTACAAAACTTGGCAACTCTGGTATCAGTATCATAAAGACTAATAATTTTCACGAAAAAAAAAACTCTTGTATGAAGTCGATCAGGGCAACCGTTTTCGAGCAAAACTCACTTCTACAAGCGGCTGTCGCTAAAACTATGTTTTCTAATTATATTGGTTTACTCATCAATCGGAAAAAAGTAAGAGTCAAAATAAAAAGGAGTTTAATTAGAAATAACAAAACAAAATCTACATAAACGAAACTCTAAAGTAAATGTTCAAAATGCTTGCCTCCAGCTAAAATGCATTGTTCTGCACGTCTTTTGAGGGACCATCTTACCCTTTCACAAACACCTAGCGTGTTGCAAATGTGGTTAAAATCGTCTTCAATACGTTGACGGAGGTCGTCTATGTTGTTGACGATTTGTTTTAGATGTCCCCACAAGTAGAAATCCAGGGGATTTAAATCAGGATATCTGGCAGGTCATGGCACAGTTGCTCCTCGTCCTATCCACTGACAGGGTACCATATTGTTCAAAACTTCTCTCTCCGTTGCACTAAAATGCGCCGGTACACCATCGTGCATAAACCACATTTGTAGCTTTCTTGCTATTGGAACATCTTCAAGCATCGGGGCGAATCATTTTCTAAAAATTGCATGTATGCCGCTCCTGTTAGCCGCTGTGGCGGCATAAAAGGTCCAATTACGAAATCACCAATTGTTCCTCCCCAAATATTAAGTGAAAACTGTCACTGGTATCTTAACTGAATAATTGCCCGAGGATTTTCGTTTTGCCATTGATGAAGATTATGGTAATTGATTGTACCATTTCTGATAAAGCTTGCCTCGTCGGTAAATAACACAAACAATGGAAAATTAGGGTCAACTGCACACTCCTGTACCAACCAGTTACAAAATGCTACTCTTGGCGCAAAATTTGCTTCAAAAAGTCCCTGAACTTTTTCGTAATGGTATGGGTAGATTTGATTACATCGTAAAATTTTCCCGATAGTCATTCGATTTGCACCCTCCGCCAAAGCAAGTTGTCTAGTACTTATGGTAGGGCATTCTTCAATTTGCCCAAGCACGTGCTCTTCTAATGCAGGGTTTCATATTACGGCTGGTCTACCAACGCGGTCCACTTTTCTTGGAATTAAAGATCCTCTCTCCCTTAGCCGCGCATGAATTGTTTGAAATAATTTTTCGCCAGGTAGCCGTCTGCTAAGGAAACGCTTCGCATAGATTTGCCTTGCTTCAATCCGGTTGCAGTTTGCAACGCCATACACTAAATGCATGTCTGCCATTTTTTCATTGGAAAGATTTTTAGAGCTTATCACAAATTACCAATCCACAAAAATAAATTAACAACAAACTAATAGCAGTTACAGACATAGTGACACCAACAATTTGTTTAATACCAATTGACAGCAGCTTGTCTTTTGTTTGGTTGCTTTGTTACAATAGCTACTTAAAAATTAGAAAACAACGTTTTAGCGACAGCTGTTTCCAGAAGTGCGTTTTTCTCGAAAACCGTTGCTCTGCGCGACTTCATACAAGAGTACCTTTTTTTCGTTAAAATCATTGATCTTTATAATTATGATACTAGAGTTGCAAAATTTTGTAGCATAAAAACTTATAAGTAAAACAGTACCCTCTGCCACACGTTTTTTGGCGCCTTCTTTAGAGGAAGCATTTTAGAAAAAAAAATTATTAATAACTTCGTCTTAGATTTACATTTAGAACCCTCTATACAGGTATAGGTATGCTGTTTTCATAACCAAGAGGAGTATATTTGTATAATTTCACCAAAAGTTACATTATTGCCGTTAAAAAATGTTAAATTATCCTATGCCCGGAGCATAAATAACGTCATCTGCACAACTTCTATTTTAAAAACGATCTGAAAGTGAAATAAAATCGGCATATCCTAGAATATTGTACGATAATACGCACTTCCTTAAATATTACAATTATTTCAGAATTCTCTAAATCATTGTATAAACTGTAATATGTAATTAATAAGGCAATATTTAAAAATAACGCCATCAGCCAGATTAACAAACCAAGAAATTATAATATGTCACTTAAATAGGAGTATTATAAATTGTATGTAATTTGGTTGACAAATCTTGGTTCCACGAACACTGAAATTTTCATTTAAATTACTTATGCCTGTTCCAGACATACACTCATAGTTTAAAATGCATTTCCAGAATACTACCCTAAAATGGTTGTGTGTATAGTCATGTAATTTGTTTAATATGTTAATTACCCTTCTGCATAATTTTGAAACTAGTTGTGTAGTATTTCACTACATTAGCGTTTAAATTATCTAATTCCGGAATGGTGATTTTATTGGAAACCAGAAAATGTATTGCTGGAAATCTATACATTACGTATACATTTCTAATGAACATCTTTATATAATTCACTGAAAAGAACAACGAAACACGTGTTTTCTTGCCTCTAGGAATGCATAGCTTATAAAATAGTATCTGATCTTTGCAAAATTTTCTTAAGGGTACGTATTCATGAGGATGACGTATCAGTGGTAAATTGCAAATACTTTTAATTACTCTATGTAATATTCACAGGCAGCGAATGCCGTAAGCTTTGAGATTTAAATATATTTAAATATATTTTTAAAACAGAAATTATATATGGAACAGGAAATTAAAAATACGCATGCCCTAGTTTTTTAAATTATATTATGTGAATTAGAAATAAACAGACATACGATTAATTCTTTTATTTGAATTAAAAGCCTACCTGCTGCATAATAAATATATCAATTTCTGTTTCAAATTTAATTTTAATAGTAAAAGTAATATCATGAAAAATACTATTTGAAAGAAGAATGGAGTCCATACTCTACAATATTTTATAACGAGTTTCCTTGCGTTTGACTTAATTCGAAGATCGGGTGGTTACTTCTAAATGTGTATATGTAGTTGCACTTGTAAATTATCCCATTGCATCGTGAATGCCAATTAGCAGGAATGAATTCAGTAGGTTATAAAATGTGCAATGGACCCTATTAGTCATTTATAACCTATGATACTCGTCTGAATTAATGATACTGGGTGACTGTCATCGTGAGTTTAACTCTATTTGCTTTTAATAATCCTATTAACGCAATTATCGAGAGAAAATCATGGGATCAATGACAGCGTGTCGTAAAGGGAGTTAAATGTGGGGTTCAAAATCCGTTGCTGACAGAATGGATGAACTTACTGACGGTAGTCACGACAGAAACGGAATTATTTCTTCCACTTGCTATATCATCACTGATACATAGTGATAGTGTACAGGAAACGATTGCATATTGTTATACCATACCATAAAATACCATTTGATAATTAATAAGCAATGGTGATAGCGTAGGAGGGTCCTTTATAGGAGTATACCTACGTCGGCAACTTGTTGATCACAACTGCTAAGATCTGCAAAATATGTAGATAACTGCCATAACCTACGCTGAACATTTCATTTCCATTCTAAATTAAGAAGCTATTCCATTTTCTATAGTACTCATTAGAGGGAAATTTTTCATTTAAGTTTTCAATTCTACGAGGTTAGATCAAACATGAACTGAACGTTTGTTTAAAACATTTATAATTACTGTAAAAAAATTTGAATAAATTCTTTTTACATTATCGCCGCTCTTATTTACACATTTGCCTCAACAGATTAGAAGTTTCGTATTTCCCCCATTCAAGAATGAAATTGTTTGTATCTTTAGCTAATTGGGCACAAATAATTTTACAACTTGGTTCTTCTGAAAATGACGTTCTCCCATTTCTCCCTTGAATTGCCCAAATATATGTTAGTCAAATAGGGTCAAATCATGAGTGCAGGCGCTCGCTGAGGGCTTTGTAGTGATTTTTTTAGAATTTTTCGCAGGTTAAGGCAAGAGTATGTGGCCGAGAGTTATCACGAACAATACTCACTCTTCTGATAGGCTTGTTTCGCCTTTTTTGGCCGTATAGCTAGTTTCAGTTTTCAAAGCAACTGACAGTAGTGTTCAATGTTGATTCTATGTCGCTCGTGAAAAATCTATGAAAACAGCTCTTCTGCAATCTCAAAAATTAGTTCCTGGAACATTCCCTGCATAAAGATGGGACTTGATTTTCGCAGGTAACGCTTTCCAGATTACTCCTGCCTGCGTTCGTTCCGAGGTATAATGATGCACCCACGTCTCGTCACAAGTAACAATATGCATCAAAAAACCATTCTACCCTGCTTCGTATCGCATGAAACGCCTTTTGCAAGTTTCAAGGCGGTTTAATTTTAGATCTTCCGTGAGGATGGTAGGAACCCATCTCCTAATAATTTTCGGCAGTGTAACTCGTCAGATATGATTGACCACGTATTTCCATATGATACCCTTGTCGTTACAGCAATTTTCCTGACTGTGAGGTGGTGGTGACCTATTGATTTACTGATTGCATCAATGGTCACCGTAATGTTGCTTGTCGGGAGCCAGTGTGCGTAGTGCTCGTTTTCCACCAACTCTCAGCCACTTGAAAACCTTTTGTGCCATTTATATACTCGATTTCTTGAAATAGCATTATCAACGAACTGTGCAGTTAGTTGGAGTAAAATTCTAGCTTGTTATATGCCGTCTTGTGGTAAAAATTTAATAATAATGCGTTACTCAAAGGGCAAGTGTGCCTATTGTTCAGATATGATGCTACTGACAACCAATCCTCTTTAGCTGGCCTAATCAGTGAACTGCTCTCTACTTGACATCTCTACACAAAATATGCCTCAACCACCAAGCAAGCGACCAAAACTAAAGTTCGGTTTATATTTGACTTATCCTCATATTAACTAGCTGTACAGAAATTTAAATATACAAAACATTACACTAAAATAACTCTAAACGGCAAAAACTTGTTATTTAGTTGCTAAGACTTTAAATAGTAAACTGATGTAATAATCTCACCTTTACGCACTATTATTATAGGTAAATTTCCTTATTCGTTTTAACAGAATACATTTTATATCAGAGTAATCAATCAATCATATTTATTATCTTAGCCGTGTTCTTACAGAGTATCAAGCATTAAGCTAAAATTCTGTAATTTACTCATTTAACTATAAACGCAAATTAGGTCCTTACTGCATTTCACACCAAACGTAAAATTTAGTATGATCTGCAACTATTCTATAATTCTTAAGCGTATTGTAATATTTTGGATAGGTATGTTAATGGGATAATATTGATTTTAATATTTGCATTTGCTGTATGTTGTTAAAATCTGAAAATTTTCAATTAAAATTGATTACTATAGTAATAGGGTGGTTAAGTTTACGAGTATATTATAAAATTTTCTTTATAAAGTTCATAATAAGCTATACAAGCGCTTCGTTACTCGGTATGTTATTCCTGCTTGAACAGAATTAAATTAAATTGAGCTGATTACATAATTGATGTCCTTGTGTTGTCTTGCAACAAGCAATCGCATTATTAAGAAATTTACAAGAATATATTGTATTTAAGGAACTCTGTTTTATAATTAAATTAATAAGTGATTACTGACATTTTCAGAGGAGCAGACCACATCTACTTTAAAAATAAATAAATTAACTGTACGTTATATTATATGAACTAATTATGCGTTTAAAGCTTATTCAAGCCATTTACTAATTAATTTGGTAATGTTATTTTATTGCAAGGATAAAATGCCTGCTTTGCGTCTCAGTAAGTTGCGCCTAAATGGCCTGGATAATACAGTTTAATATTAACATTCATAGATAAAGCAGATAAATAGAATAATAGTCGATATAATTTAGTATAATCGATTTGGAAGATATACATACAGTACAATTCAAGAAAATGTAAATAAATATAAACTTAAGGTTACATAGATAGTGGATCCGAAGGTTTAAAAATTGATTATTCGTATCTTCAAAATAACTCAACTCTAGATGTGCACAAGTGGACAACAATAATTATAAAAATTATATTTGTTAAACGAACTTCTTCGTAACTTGCTGTGTTTACAGCAATCTACTCCGCATTGGTCAATCAAAATAAATACACTAATTTGAAATAATTTCTATCAAGCTTATCGATTTCGTTGTTTAGGGTGGTACTTTACTGAAGGATGCCAGATAAAGTTTCAATGAACCTTCGATAAGTCGATTAACAATTCGGGGAGGAGGGGTTGATAAGAAGCCGAAATAAATTAAAATGTCTTACGTGGCAAACCAAGCGACGGTAAATTAAGAATTCAATGTGATGAAAACAATTCCATTGACCGCAAGATGAATGCAGGTTATGTAATTAACGATAACCTTCATATGTGTATCCACTGGACCCTGTGGTTTTCCACTACGCTACGGTAGAAATAACATACTAACTTGCAATAACTAACAGTAACTGAAAGACTGCCTAATTGGCACTTAAATTTTACTTTTACATCACCGAACCTGTCTGATAGAAATTCCTCCTAGAGTTTGTACATCTTACTTCTGCCGAAACTAAAAGGAGATTATCCTTCTCGTGCCTTAATTTTTATTTTATACTGCGACAGAAGACGATGTTGGATACCAATTATGCAGTACTGAGCAATTTATTAAAATTTCTTTATTACGTTCTTGAATTAAGGTAATGTTGAGGTTTTAGTACAGGTAATTTAAATTCCCGTTAAAAAGAAACAATAATATAAAAATTATGCAATGAGATATCTTACATCTGCAATTAGAATAAAAGTACTAACGAAACAGTTGTACACGGCTATACACGAACAGATCCCTTTACAGCCTTTTGCCTACAAAAAGTAAACAAGCAGTTGAATGGATTTTGTATACTAAGCCACACGTAGTAAAGGTTAAGTATGTATTTAAATTAAATTAATTTTATGATATATAGTTTTTGTAAATTTAGTCTTTATTTCGTTATAAAAATGTATTAGATTTAAAACTTTTAAAATATTCACTTACGTTTTAAATTCTTGATTTATTGCTATCTCGATTTTTGATAATATGCATTTCTTCTAGTTAGTTCGCCTTTTCCACTAAGGATTTGTGGATTTGTTTCCAAACCACAAGCTCTTCTATCGCACCGCTAAACTTGGTAGGAATTTTTATGTTTCTTGAACGCCCTGTTGTTGTTGTGCGTTTCGAACTAAACTCCTTTACAACTTTTTTGTTTTTACAAATTTTAAAATTTATAGTTTACTTTCGCGTCACTCTTCCTTAAAGTTTATATTCCCAGCGGATACTAAGCAGCGGTAATTTATTTCACTTACTTGAGTATACTTTAGCTAGCGCTATGTCTGTCGGAATTTGCATGTTAACGTCAAAGAATCTTTCCTGAGGCTGTCACGATTGTTTAATTCATCACCGTGTTTGATGATCTAAGATAAATTTTATTGGGTTGTTTTGATATTTATCAAAAAATTGGTTTCCCTTTTTGCCGTTTAGTTGACAATCAAACGTTTGTAGTTCAAACTACAAGTTTGCTTTTTTGGTGTTAGGAAATCGTTAAAGGCTCCTTACATGACGGCGTCCTGCTTCGTAACCTTCCACGGGATTTTACTGCTTCGGGTTTAGGTAATTGATACCGTAATTTTGTAGGCGGTTCTTTGACATTTTATACCTTAATGCAGCCGAAGGCCTTTTCTTGCAAAATATTTATTTAAAAAATCATTTTATATTTCTTCGATTTTTAGTTTATTTTAACACTAAGGATTTTTATATCCAAACACGCGGTTTTATAATGGTGCACATTTTAAACGTTATTAAACTTTATTTTAGACTGAGAAATTTTGTTTTAAACAGAAATACTGCCAGACTATTTCTATTTATAATAACTATAAAAATTTGAAATAGGTATTAATTTATTTCAATTTTCTAATGTGACAACATAGTTATTGTTAATTACGAGGGTCTAACAACGAATAATAGCACTTACACTTACTGAGTATAATCAGCGCTTACCATGACTACAGATAACGATCAAATATTTGAAAGCTATTAAATGCGAGTATTGTAAATAACTAAATCGGTTCTATATGTAAACAATTAATGAATTGAATAAAGTTTTGCTTTGATATTCTTGCTTACCCAAGTATTCTGCAGTAATTTCCTATGTCTAATTCAATCAACAACTAGAAGAGAAATGGAAGGCAAAGTAAAGAAAGAATATTACAATGATTGACACAAACAACTGCTTAAAACTTCTGATTTAATTTACGCTATCTATTATAACTTTCGCTTATTCACAAGTTTTATTTAACGCGCACTAAGTAATGAACTATTTGATAAAACTAAATAGTTTATTTTATAAAGACTTCAGCCATGAAGGTCATTTATACTTAGACTAATGTTTTTATGAAAAATAAATGAAATGAAGTATTGATAAAAGTTTATTGTACAGAAGAGAGCGCTCCATCTTGACCGTTAATTACGATTGGTTCGGAGGTAAGGAGTTCGAATACATATAGCTCTTTGCACACTATTCCGTCTAGAACACTCTAAGGGTACAAAAATAAAAAATCTCCTTTACTATTTAATATACTAATTTATTACTATACAGAAATGAAGTATTTTATGTGTTTGAACAAAACAGCAAAATGAAATTTCTTTTTAGTATACAAAAATTGTCAGTATTATATTTACATTCGCATTAAACATGTAAAAACAAAATAGTTTTAAACAATATCTAAGGTAATTTTACTCAATTACTGTTCAAATTATTTTATTTAATTTATTTTAAAATAATTAAATTTTAAGCCGGCTCCGGAGAGCTCAGCCAAATTTAATTTACGCCTTTAAAAACTGTAAGTAGGCATTCAATATGACAAGTACTTGCCCATATTCTTCAATGTCTCATAACTACTAACATCGATCGCGACCCTATAGATCGGATTACGTATTACGTAAATAAACAATGGTATGTATTTATTTACATGTTATTTTATTTTATATAATTTATTTTTTTGTCATTAATAATTAATATTTTAAACGACCGCTTCAATTAAACTAATGTAATATAACATTTATTTAATTATTTTCGGATAGAAACTTAATTACTTTAAGATACAATACTGATTATTCTTCACATTCTTCAATAAAAACTGCCTTAGTAAATACTTTTACATATGTGTCATTGCATAAATGTTTATTTATTCCTTTAGCTATTGTTGTAATGTGCGGAGTCTAAGCATTAAAACTTGTAACGGGGATGCTTGATCAGTGTTACAGATACATCGGGTTTAGCTCTTAAGTCGGAGTTTGGGCCAGGACTGCACGTTGAATACTTCGGAAACTATCCATTTGAAACTTACTTCATTTATGTACGCGATAAAATTATATACAAAGTTACTTACCAGTGTGAATCGGAGCTTATAAACTCTACTGATTTAACGTTGTTAACTAGGTCTAATTTTGTACGCTGTGTAGATACATTTGTGTCATAATTCTTGTAATTAGCTCAATTAACACATTTAATTTTTTTTAGTTGTAGTTCGCAAGTTATGTGCACTTTACTATTTCTTTTAGGACTAGGTGTAACCCTTTCTGATGTTACTTTTATTTGTATTTAATTATGTAGTACTGGAAATGTATTTTACTTTAGTTTAAATTATTTGCAATTAATTTAAACTCAGGATATTTGTGTGCTTGTTACTTCAAACTGTATTTCATTTTGATATTTATTTAACCTAGCATTTGCAACTATTTACATGAACAGCGGTTATGTTGCCTTAGTAATATAATCATTTATTAATTGTTTATATAATTATATATTCAAAAATAAGGCTTTGTAACGGAAAAGTCATTTACTATACATAATAAATCAAGTTCCATAATATTTGAATTTTATTATACGTACGAACCAAATTAATTTAGATGATAGCCGTTGCTATTGTAATTACTGAACTTATATGGCATATTAATGCTCTTTCTCCTTAGTATTTTCCGTGGATATGATTGGTTCACCACTCTAACCTACAAAATAGCGTTTATTCGCGGTTACTGTGCAAAGTTGTGTTTTAACTATGTTATTTTCGCGAGTAAAATTTGGTTTAGATAATTTTCGCTTGATGTCAAATTATTTATAATTGACCTGGGTTTAATTAGCGGATCGTGGCCCGACGTCCACCGAAGGGTTTCTGTCCGTACGTGGCAGAAAAGGTCTATCCGGTGAGTGACGCTTTCACAGCCTTATGGATGGGATCCGAAGTGTATTCCACACCTTTGTGAGTCTTATTATGAATAATTCTTGACCAAACGAAAATTGTACTTCTGTTCATTAGTTGAATTCAAAAATTAGAAATTCAGGTAAACAGACTTCTTGATTTGTTTTAACTAAATGCTGTGAATCGCTTACAAAGCGTCCCGTTTCTCTTAATTTTGAAATTGCACGACCTGTACTTAAATGTACGGCTATTTTGAATCAAATTTGAATTATAAAACGCTATAAAAATATTTTGGATTCATTAGTACAACAATTCTAAGGTTTACTTTACCTAGGCTTAATACACCGGTCGTTTATGAGGTGAATTATGCCCTGTAATTCTCTTTTGAATATCTGAATTCTCAGACGAGATATTCTACCAGCAAACGCGGTAAACGTTCTCACTGAATTTGACTTTACAACGTGTGCTTCTATATGAAATTTTTATCTGTAACTTGAAGGATAAACGGCTTCTTAGTCACTTAATTCCCTTAATTAATACACTTGAGAACTAATTAACTTATCAATAGATGCTTAATTTAATTTTCTTGAAGTAGTAAAGAAGAACATTGATGGGACTGCTTTTAATTACTATTAATTAACATAAAGAGTTGTACCGGTATAATTGCATGCATTAACAAAATCAAAGCTATGCATAAAATAGCAGCTAACAATACGAACTAATCCGTAACTAAATAAGTCACATTTTAATTAATATAAAGCAATTAATTAATTTAAATAATGTAAAAATTTCGTTAATGGTTGAAGCTAATGTATGGTTATCTTATCTGTCCTAGCCACACGCGTTACTTATACACAGAGTTCACACTCCTTGACTTACACAGGTAATGTTTTCTCGTCTAAAGTCAGATGTTAGATTAATAGTTCATACAAGAGATTTTAAGATATCCCTAATTCTAATATTAACAAATGCAACGGTAATTAAAAGTAAATAAACAAATAAATAAATGTTTGCTAAAAACTCGGTAATTATTAAAATAATAATTAAATGAAATATATGCAGGCTGTTTTTAAATTAAAGAAACGGTATTAAATAATTTAAATAAACATAATTGATGTAGCTACTCCCCATATAAGCATTAAGTTTGTCCTAAAATTTATTAAACTAAATATATACTGAAGGAAACTTGAGGCAGTGGCGTCGGTTCATTACACTGTCTGCGGTGATAGTTGCGCGTTTTGTGATTATATTCATTGCATTTTGTGGAGTGGCCATTGTGTTTATTACAGTATGTCCTGTATGTTCTTAATTAATAACGCCTAAAGCTACATTGCGATTATCCAAAGCAAGAAAAAGCCAGAAAGTAGTAATGCAGACCATTTCTAAGAAGTAAGTAAAATTTCTAGTAAAGCAGTGAAAAATTACGGGATTTTAGAAATACACCAAATAGAGAATAAATAGGTATAATGTTATAGATAGTGCACAACAAAAATATTTAATTAGATTTGTTTAACGTTAAAGATTAGTTTCAGGAGACGGATGAAGACTATGAATTCGGATACCGTTAATCATAGCGTGAATTCAAGTAATCTGTGTGAAGGTTTTGATAATGCGCCAAGTATTAGTACAAATTCTGATGCCGTTGTAGAATTACGTGATTTCCCACTTCCACATAACTACATTGAAGCGGAAGAATCTGATAATAACGACATTAATAATTCTTTTGACGCTTCTTCGGATATAGAGACTATATAATGTAATACAGCAGCCGCAAATGAATCAACTGACCGAGATCAAATGTATTGCCAAATGGAAACCAATGTTGAAGATGACGGTAGTGAAAATAATTTTTACGGGCTACGATTTATATTACGAAATAGAAAAGTAACATAACAAAAACCAAGCGCTACAAATTAACGGCAAACGAATCATTAACAATGAAAGTGTAGTAGTTCTCTACATACTCTGATATCTTTTTAGGATTTGACTGTTCATTTTTCGACATGAACTTGGTGTCTGCTAAAATAGAAGGCTTGCAAAGGATACTTTCTTCTAAATGTTCAGTTTGCAATTTAACGCAAACAGTTACAACAGCTAATCCGAATAAAACAAATTATATTTCCACAAATCTAGCTGCCGTCATTGGATATATAGTAACTGATATTGGTTACTCGCAATTATCGGAACTATTTGCAACTATGGACATTGCAAATATATACGATAAAACGTATTTGAACATGCACTCACTAATATATATGAAAATTCATAAACAAAACATGCAGTTAATGAGTATTGCTGCTAAAGGAGAAGCCAGATTAGCAGTAGAATTGGAGTCTATGACGAAAGATGGGGTACCAGTTGTATCTGTAACAGTTGATGGTGCATGGAGCAAACGCTCGTATCGTACAAATTATAGCGCTTTATCGGGAGTTGTAAGTACTTATATATAATTGTATTTATCCGCTAGTGTGTCATAATAACAACTTTATAAACGCTTACTTGAGTGTCACAACGGCATTCATTATGAAATTGAGCTGCATAATTAATTCATTATAGCACTGGGTGCTATAATGAAATTTACCAATAACATAATGTATAGCTCGTCCGCCGTAGCCTGGCAGCAAGTTGCACTTCGCGCATGTAGCGTGGGGGTCACGATTATGCTGTGTACATTCAGAGATAAAAGTTACTCAGAATTACTGTCATTCTTACTCTGACATTTGTCTATTCAAATTGAACGTTTACCGGAATACTAAAGTGTTTAATTTATTTATTATTGTTAATTGATTTGGAGTTATATACAAAATTTTAGAAACAGTGAGTGGGAATTCCGGCCAGTATTCCAAAATAGAGGCATTGCATAATAGAAGACGAAAAATAACGAACGCCAACAGTAAAAGTTAATTTGTAATTAATGCATTTCTTGAACTTCTTACAGCTACATTTAGGACCAGCATGTTTTTCACCGCCATTTATTAAATTCGTCAAAAAAATTTGCATCAAAGATTTAATTGTTGCGAAAAAATGCGATTATATTATATTTTTCCCAAAATTCCTTTAAACATTTCATTTATCTTGTCACGGTCTAAATTAGTTTTGTAGTCTTTTTGGTTACTTGTACAAATTAATTACTATTTTGCTGAACCTCTTATACACGTTGGCAAATTATTGGTCATATAAATTGAAATTTCGGTTTTATTTTTAATTTAGTTTCGTTTGTTTATACATAATTTATTTCCAATTGCTATAAAAATTCTTTGCCACGAATTTGTATCTATATTTATTAAATACTTAATCTGTTTTAGAACATACTGTATTTTAAAATCGTATTATTACATTCGTATTAAATCAAAAGTCCTTGCTTAAATTCAACAAACATTTCGCATATGTTAGCTTTATCGTCACCTTTTCTATGTTATCGGCTATCACATGTGCACATGTTCAAGGCACGACTCGTTGGTTCTTTCGTTTTACTAATCTGTGATACCTAACCACTGGTATATATTTCGTTGATGTTCTAATTTACATTATTGGTAATTGTTGTCTTATATTTATTAGTTTACCGCTGGGGGCTTCATTCCACCAGGCGTTTTTATCAAGATACCGCAACTTTACGGATGCTACCTGCTGATTTCTGGTTACTACTAGCTTCTAAAGCAGATCGTACACCTTTGTTTACTTGCCTCTTCACTTTACGTCTCTCAACCGGCAGCACACAGTTATGTCGATTATTCAAATTAATAATTACATACTATAAATATGCTGCAATCTATTTGGATAACATTTTTGTTGAATTTTATCAAGTAATTCCCGCTATTCTTGAAATCCTACTAGGTTCTCTACGTCTTAATTTTTAGCTTATAATATACGTAATATTTATTTAAACACCCTAATTTCAAAATGTTGAAGTTTTACTTTCACTGTAAGGTAACGCCATGTAGTTTTATAGAAGAATGGGTAATTGGTAGCATGAAATTTAATGGGGCAAATTAATTTAGCAAAAATTAAACCGCTCATAACAATCGTGCAAGTTTAGACGAACGTTTATTTATTTTAGTTGAATAATATAAAACATGTCGATCTTTATTACCACAGTCATTACATATACTTCCAAAATAAGTTTTGTTTAGAAACATAATTTATTTGAACTAATTAGTTTCTCAAAGGCAGCGGTTTAAATGAAGTAAAGGGAGCTTATTCATCAACTAGAACAACGAATGCTGGAAACCGATTTTTTTTGTATGAAGATAACAAGAGCAAACAAAGGATATTATTTTACCGATTACTATATAACCACAAAGACAAATTCTCTTTATTCTAAAGAAATGCTATTCCATAAAACACTATATAGTTTAGTACGTATACAAGCAAAACAACCTCCTTTATTATCAATGTAATGTTCCATTGATGCATAATACTATTTTAGGGGAAATTTAAGAGTGATTTGTATACTAACTTTCATGACTTACATTTTTTTCTAGTGTCGCATGGAGGGGTATGTGTGTTACAAAAGTTGTTTTTGCGGTTCATTTATTACAGCGAAACTGTTGAGTAATTGTATTATTGTAGCCAGTACATTAGTTTTCTGTTTAATATACCTACGAGGGAAGCGTGAAAACTACGAAATGACGTTCAGAAGCACGCCAGGTGGCATGCGCAGATTTGTTGTCTTTGCATTCATTCAGTGTATTTCGAGAAGCGGAAGTATGGAGACGTATTCTAGTGCTATATCAACGCAAGCTAAGCAGTGACAGTTGAAGTAGTGACTTATTGAGATTCATCATCGTTCAGAGGCTGTTTATTGTGACGATGCCGTTGATAGGTTTATTCTAAATTGATGTGCAATAAAATTTCGTGGTTACGAGCCTGGAAAAGCCATAGTTGTTAATGAAACACGCAGCGGACACCCGACTACTGCCACAGACGACAAACACCGCAAACTCGTCGACAATTTGATTGGCTCGGCGCCAAACATCTTGCAACATGGCATCCACACACCTCGCGCGCAACGGGAGGGGCTCTGTGAAAGTTGGTTTGAACCAACTTCGCACCCTCCTTATTTCCCCAATCTTGTGTTGTGCGATTTTTATTTTTCTGCTCAACAGAGACATCAAGGGTAATAGTTACACCTCGGACGATGAGGTGAAGACAGCTGTTAAATCTTGAATTCCAGAAAAGTTGTAGAATTTTTCAGTGACGGAATGGAAAAACTTGTTACACGTTGGGAAAAACATTTTAGCCTTAACGGTGACCATGTTGAAAAATAAATATATAATTTTGAAGCTTAAGAATTATTCTTTAACATACTCTATGCTCGATCTTGCTGCTACATGTTGTTCTTGCTCTACAAGCATGTGACGATTAGTTTTCAGCTTAGCCCTGTACTAACCTTAGAAAATGCAAATAGCATTTTCGCAACTTAAATTTATAACTTGCTGCGTAAGAAAATGATTTAGAAAACTAAAATACGATAGAATTGTGGGCATCATC
>JAHWXV010375733.1:0-11289 GCA_024586415.1 Phrixothrix hirtus | reverse complement strand
GTGTGTGTGTGTGTGTGTGTGTGTGTGTGTGTGTGTGTGTGTGTGTGTATGTGTGTGTGTGTGTGTGTGTGTGTATGTGTGTGTGTGTGTGTGTGTGTTTATGTACATACATACATGTACAGACATACATAGTGAGCTAATTGAAAATTTTTCAATTAGGATTCTTGGAAAATTCCAATGAATTCATATGTAGTAAGAAAGGAGTAGTCTTGATTATTACAAATTGTATATAATTTGAAAACTAATACCGAATCATTTTAATAAGCAAAATTTATTGACGGAATTCAAGTTTAAAACAACTATATAAATATACTATTAGTATATTTAAATCAATAATATATAAAAGAAAGCCGTTATAACTATACTATCAGCAATATTTTTACAACTAAGCAGTATTAGATTTTATTGTAGTGTCTTAAATTAAAAATTTTTAAAATAAAGTCCAATTATCTTTATGTTTATAACCTTGAACTTCCAATATATTGTTTCTTTTATCAAGATTCAACGAAGAAAATTAAGTACCCGCTTTTACCTTTAAAATTTTTATACTAATCCTATTATTCATTCTTTAGAAAATTTATCAAACGTGGAAGATAGAAGATTCCTAGATAAGAGGCTAAAGTTGCTGTCATACATCATTGACCAAGAATACAAATGTTCTTTTGAAAGGAAGCTGACAGATCCGTCCTTTTAGATTTATTGGAAAGCAAAGAAAAAATTACAAACATTTTACTGTGCCCTTTAATAACACTGGAATTCATATTGAACCTATTCTTTTATCAAATAAACTCTTACTCTATTTATATTCGGTGTCTGTAATAAAAGTTAAACTAAATCACTTACCAGACTTTTTGGGGCTATTTCTATTCTTATACTTCTTGGGATATATATTGATTTTACTATGTCCACAGCCCATGTCTGAGCACTGCACTTACTTCTATAATTTCACATCGCAGGTGCATTAATACACATTTTGCACTTGCGGGTTACATTTTCATAATCTATCTTTCAGATTACCGCTTGGATGATATTTTGCGTCCTTTCATGTCTGCCCACTGTCCATGAATTTTTAATGAAGCCGCCATCTGTAAAATAAATTGATTATTAATTATAAAATTAAACTGACCAGATATGATTTATACTGTTTTACTGCCTTTATTGACTAAACTCCTAGGCTGCTTGACATTTATAATGATTATAAATGAGCACTTAATTAAACACTTAATTAACTGTTTTATAACTACGCGTAATTAATTGCTGACAAACCAATATTTCATTTTAGCGTTACAAACAAACTGAATATGCTCAACATTTGAAAACATAGGATGATGTAATTTTGAAGCTTTTAAGTTTATGTATCTTTGTATAAATAACAATAAAAAGTATACAGGGTTTATTTAAAATACTTTTAGAGATAAAACCACGCTTACAGATACAATACGTTTATTCCTTGGAATTACATGTTTATAGTTTTTAAATGGTCTTTCAGCAAATTTTTAAATTTGTCATTCAATTGAAGGCATGATATCAGTTCATAAAATCTTTTCAAAAAAGAGCTCTAAAATATTACAATTTTTTATAAATGGACGTTTTAGTTAGCTACACAACAATTTTTTTAAGTATTTTAAACCAATGGTTTTAGAACATCAACTGCTTATGTATTTAGTTAAATACAAATATTGGTTTTGTGAGATTATAAATTACGCATTCTTCTGCAGATTAGTTTTTAACATATTACAGAGGTGGGTTCCGTATACGTATGTATATTTTATATATTCGCATTTCTAATAAATGAGATACAAATAAGAAGACACGCTTCTAGGGACCGAAGATGTTTAAATTGTAATGATTCGTTTACAATTGGAATTAATTAGTAAGTTTTTATATATCTAAATAAATCAATTCCTTAAAAATCATTAGGATCTTATAAACATTCTGTAGATTAAATATTAATGATATAGCATAGTAAATTGTAAGATTTTCTAAAAATGTTTATAATTTTCATTCTACTTTGATGAAAAGCTCTGGAACTGATAATTTTTTGTATGTCTAATTTAAGGTATCTTTCCAAACATGAACATTAAATATTATACCATATATTTTTGTACGATATTGATAATTTATTAATTTAAATTTGTTCTAGATTACTGCGCTTTATAAATACATCATTTATGTATACATATCTTCGCTAACCAGAAACTAGCAAGCTTTAACTGCAGAAAAGTGCAACCAATATCTAGCAAGCAAAATATTTACTAAATTTTAACTTAACAGGAACAAGTAAACTATTTTTAATAAGAAAAGAGGCTACCTTTATACTAATTAAAAACGTTTTGGTTTTATTTATACAAGGTGTCCGATGATAAAGCTCATATATTTCAAACTATACAGAAAAGTTCGTATCAAGATAAGCCCGGAAAAGTTTTTCGAGAGAATTACAGCCCTTCGAACTTCTTATTACATTCTCTTTTCATGATATACTCTAGATGTAGTTATGTTTTCGGAAAAAATTTTGGATGTGCAGTTTTTAGCAGAAATGCATTTTTTCAGGCTCCTGCATCTGAAAACTGATCGAAATTGGACTCTCTACATGTGCGTGTACGTGTGCGGGTGCATGTATATGTGTGCGCGTGTGCGAGCGCAGACGCAGGCACGGTCGTGATTGTGTGGGTGGGTGTGGGATGGGCGTATGTATGGGTGTGGGTATGGTTGTGCGTGTGGGAGAAGATGTTGTTGCGTGTGTGAGTGTGGGTATTGATTGGGTGTATGCGTGCGCGTGTGTGTACGTATAGTTATGATAAAAATAAAAATAATAAATTTCCTATTTAGGCCGCAATTTTAAAGTGCTATAACCCCCCTTAGCAAGCATTTCTGTATTTATGCCGATAAGAACTGTCCTTCATATTAGTAACCAAGGAATCGTCTCCTGAAATATATTAACCTTATTCTGGGATTGCCATATAATTAAAACACAATCTAATGCTCTCCACATTGTTTTCATAACAGCTAAGAAAAGTATATCTTTGTTCCTTGTACGAGTATGCAATTAATTAACACCTTGACCGTGTTAATTAAGGGAAGATCAATAAGTATAACACGTTTAATATCACATAATATTGGCAATAGCGTTCGCAATTATTTTTGTTTCTATTTCAATAATTCGTAATGTAATGTAGATAGCTTATCGCCCTTTGAGATAAGTTACTTGGATACTGGAAGTTAAAATGGGTTATGCAAGTTGGAATGCTGAGGCTTTTCGACTATCCCGCGTTTCGTTTGGGCAGGTAAAAGTTAAAGAGCACTTACTGTTTAGTACGCATTTAAAAATAGTATTTTGTTATTTACTAAACACTAGTTTATTGAAGTGTATCGAAAAATTCCAATCCAACTAGAATAATTTACTAAACTAATAGCATTCTGGCGCCACCTGCTTCAGATACCTCGTAGCTATAACGAAATAGTATTGAAAAATTAAATTCTGGATTTAGAAGACTGATGATGGCTACTAGGCAGTAAAAGCATGTCTAGCGAGCTTCTTTATTATAATTCAATAGGGTGTGGGTGAGACAAGGATATGTGGTGTCTCCTTGGTTGATTAATATATTTATGGATAAATGCGCAGGAAATGCATGCAAGGAGTTGAGTGGTATAAATGTAGGCAGCGAAGATGTAAAAGTGTTGATGTATGCAACGAATGTTGAATAAATTTGTAGAACTGAGTGAAAGAATGGATTTAGAAATCGATAGTGGCAAAACAAAGGTAATGGTTTTCAATAGCAAAAGCTGAAAAGGATATATGTCAGCTGATATTGGGTAGCGAGATAATTAAGCAGGTGGACAAGCTTGTTTACCTTGGCAGAATGTTTGCGAATGATGGGCGAGTAGATAGTGAAATTGAAAACAGAGTGAATGCAGGCAGGAGAATAACTGGCAGCATGCAGTCAGTAACCAAGAGTGAACAGTTAAGTATGGAAGAAAAGAAGGCTGCGTACAATAGTGTATTTATTCCAACTATTTTATATGGCAGTGAGACTTGGGTATGTCGGAAAACGCATATGAGTAAAATAAACGTCGTAAATGCGAGGTGCCTAAGAGCTGCATGTGGCAAAACGAAACGTGACAGGGTAAGGAATGAATGGGTGATGGAAACGTGCCAGATGAAGGAGACACTGCCTGAACTGTACCAAAGAAGTGAGTTAAGATGGTTTGGACATGTGGAACGAATAAGTAATGAACGATTAACAAAGAGAATATATGAGGCAGGTATGAATGTAAAACTAGGCAGGGATAGACCGAGAAAAAGATAGCTGAATATGATTGAAGAAATTGTAAAAGGAAAGAGAATAAAGAGCACAAAGAATAGGAGTGCTTGATAAAAGAGGAGTATGAATTTAATAGAAGCAAAATAAGTGTTTAAGGACAGAAAGCAATGGAAAAAAATTGTGAATGGGTGATAGTAGAGATAGTAGGATTGGTGGGTAATAGTGGGATGGTGTGGATACTGTATATGCTGGGAGTTATGGTGAAGGGAGGCGGTAGCAATATAGGTGAGAGGGGTTGGTGCAAGGGTGCATACGGCGGTTGAGAAGGTGGTGTTGCGTTTTTCCTACCCTGCTAAGAGAATGGCATGATTGGTGGTAGCAGCAGTACTACTAGTTTTAACTTTCTGTACTGCTAAATAGTGATCAAAAGGGATAACACGTCCAGAAATGTCTATAAATTATAAATCTTACATACCCACAAGGAATATTAGTTGTGCACCGTACGAAGACACATAGTAATCGCCATCTGTGGTTTAAGAAAGCAAACTAACCGATTGCGTTACTCATTAGATTATTTTTCCACTACATCTCAAACAAACTTCCTTTCTAATAACAGTGGAATCGATTTTTATCGGTGTAAACTGTATAATATAAAAAATTAGCAGATCACAGAAATTTAATGTTAATCATAAATATAGTTGGAAACTCAAGATTTAGGTACTCTTGTTTCAAATTTTGTCAAAAATCTTTTATACTCACATGCTATTTGTTTTGCAACGTAATGTTTGACTATTTCTATCTTTAAAGTTGTAGTTGCAAATTAAAAACTAACTATGCCTTTTCAGGTAGAAATTTTAATACAGATTAAAAGGGGCATCTTTTCCAGAAAAAATTTAAAACTATAATAGTAAAGTCACTATGTTATATAATCTAGTTCACGTTTTCTGTTAAAGGTGTGGTTGAAAATTTTTATATTTGCACGCATTTTTCTTCTAAAAAATAAGCGAAGCTTGTAAATGCAAGATGTCTAATCGATTAACAAAACGTGAGCTATTATTTGAATAATGTCCGCCAACATTATTTAATTTTGTCATTTTATAAGATTCAAGTACTTTCATTACGTACACTGCCCTTAATGTTCAAAAAAGCTTATGTTAAAAATATTTATTTTCAGAAAAGGTTTTATGCTCTTAGCTTAATTTCAAAAGTTTTGTTTTTAAGTAGTTTTACATCGAATTATAAAATCCCGTTTCTTGTAGAGTTATGATGGGGAAAGCCTTTACGCTGCTTAATCTTGGTGCAAACACGATCATTTATAGCCGTTATGAGTAGCGTGTATTAATCTGCAGAATGCCCTTTGCATTTAATGTATATGTAGTCGTCGCAAATACTTTTGCGAAAGCTGTGTGCAATTTATTGTTGTAAATATAACAATGTTAAAACCTCTAGATATTTTAATATCAAATTGCTTAATAGTTAGATTATTAATGTTTTAATTGTTTGCCAGCATTCTAACGTCATTGTAATTATTATAATTAAATCTAATAAGATGTCATTCTATAAGTGACCATAAAATCAGATGTTCGCAGCCATTTATATGCAAATAATCAAACAATTATCTATTCATA
Source organism: Phrixothrix hirtus (assembly GCA_024586415.1). Lineage (NCBI taxonomy): Eukaryota > Metazoa > Arthropoda > Insecta > Coleoptera > Phengodidae > Phrixothrix > Phrixothrix hirtus. Next base: position 5,399 of record JAHWXV010375733.1, on the reverse strand, counting down.
GACTGTGCCTCTTAAACAATAGCAAAATGAAAACACTACCTTAACATGTATTACATGTTTGGAATATTTAGTATAGAAAATTACGAGCTACTTCATCCCTAGAGGTAGCGAATATATAGTGAATATATGGTATTCTATATTTCAATTTAATCATGTAAGGAATATTTTTAAAAGATAACTTAGAAAATTAAACAATCTTTTTCTATCGTAGTGGTAAAAAATGTGCCTATCAAAACATTGAGTTCAATAATAACACTACATTAATGATTAAATAACGAAGAACGAATTTAAATACTTCCTTTTAAGTCCAACTTAAGATATTTAAAATTGTTTATTTGTAGTTACGAATTATCTGATTCTATTTATAGCTGTATAATGTTTAAGCTGAACAAGGTTAACAAACACTTGAGCATGTAACCTTTATATATTAGAAATAATGATTTAAATATTTTCATTAAGTTAGCTTCAGTTGCAGTAAAGTATAGTACGCTTAATTTATGGGCACTGAATTTAAAAAAACAGAAGCACAAGTTTTGATATTCTACTCACAATTAGTAAGAAATTTACTTATACAATCTATTACAGTAGTCTATTGATAAACATTATTGTGAAATAATCATGGATTTTATTTTGTAACCTCGATTAAGAAGTATTCGAAAATAATTATGATCTGAAAATAACTTTAAGTAAGTAAGAAAATATTAAGCAGATGCTATGATACCCAAATTTTTTTTGATACACTTTGGAATATTGCCAATATGTATGACACTTTAAAGAAGAAACCGAAAGTGTAAATGCATAAATTCACATATGCCTTTAACAGCTACCTTGGCCAACTTACAAGTTTAAATTTAAATATAACATTTCATAAACTTTTTAATACCTCATATTTTGAAGATAAATACAATAAATAAGTAGTATTTTAATTTTGTGTATCGAAAAGAATGTTGCGTAATTTCTAACTATAAAAAATTCAATGAACAATTTCGACTAATTAATTATACACTAGATACATTATTTTATTGGTGTTTCGAACGCCATCAATTTGTGTTGTAAATATTGATACGTACTAGGGTTGCTTAAGATGTTTAAGAAAGTCCGTTAGATGTCGTACTGTAAAGTTTCAGATTGTTTAACAAGTTGTGAAAGTGTCTGCAGAATGGAGAAAACTGAAGTGCGAGCTGTGATAGACTACTTTGTTTGGAAGGATATAATCTTAAGGGATATAAAAAAAGAGCTAGTTTCCACTTTAAAGGATTCTTCTTTTTCATATTCTGCGGTAAAAAAGTGTGCCGCAAAATTTAAGAGGCTGTACAGCTATTCAAGATGTTGAACGTTGGGGACGCCTAAAAACCGCTATGTCCGACTAAACTGCTACATAAACCCCAATGCTGTACTAGATGATCGCTGATTAAAGTATGCGACCTTTCTAACATTGCAAGCACCATAATGAACCGTATCCACTATATTTTACATGATGTTCTGGGTATAAAAAGCCTTTCTGCTAGATGGATGCAAAATTTGGTGACTGTTTACCAGAAGCACATGAAAATGAACACAATGAGATTCAGCTGAGTTCTTACGACGTTTTATAGCAATAGATGAAATATTGATTCATCATTATACGCTAGAGTGAAAGCAACAATCCAAACAGTGGATGGAACCAGATGAAAGTGCGCCGAACAAGGCAAAAACAGTTCCACCTGCGGGCAAAGTTATGGCCACGGTTTTCCGGGATCCTTGTTGTTGGATGCTTACAGACTACTTGGGAAAAGGCAGGATTATCACTGGTGAGTATGACGCTACACTAATGGATGAACTGAAAAATGTTATTTAGGCCACATCTGGCCAAAAGGATGTGCTTTTTCACAAGGATAATGCGCTTGCATACACTTTTCGGGTTGTTTGTGCAAAACTTCCTGACATACGCCTTTAAGTCCTTCTCTATGCGCCGTATTTGCCGGATTTAGCTTCCAGTGAGTATTTACTATTTTGAAATTGATCGCTGGATGAAAATTTACATCAAATAATGATGTCAAATTTGAGACAACCGCGTATTTTGCAGAGTTCCATAAAACTTATTATTTTGACGGTTTTAAAACTTGGAAAGTCCTTGGTCTAAATGTATTGAATTGCAACGTAACTACGTTGAAAAATAAAACATAAAAATATTGAAAATCCTCGTACAGATGATCTTACAAGTATAGAACTGTAGTGGTGTAAAAGACTGATGAAAAAATGGCGTGGTTAAAAATTGTTATGCATTCTACCACGATCAATTAATTTTATATACGTCATTTTGATTTAAATTAATCTAAAATTATATAATGAACAATTACTCAACCTTCATTTAAGCATCGCATGTATCTGTATCCCGGCTTATAGCATCAGATGACTAAGAATGCTACCTTACAAGGAAGGTACCTCAAGTTCCCCGCTCCGATTGTGATTAAATTAGTTTCTAATAAAGAAATAATACCCTGAATTGCGTATTAAGGATAATATAGTAAGCAAAGAAATATATATAAATGGTTAATTTTAACATAAAATTATATATATCGACATTTAAAGTTTTGCGCTATTAAACGCATACCTCTATCACGAAAACATAATAATGGTAAACAATCCCCTTGTTACAAACAAGTTAATATGGAATTGCAAATGGTATAAATTGTAGTGTTGTATAAGATAAGAAAACAGATTAATTGGGATGTCTTCAGAAACCAATACATTTAATATTATAAGCCCTTAAATCTGGGAATTGCACTTGTATGTAAATTTATTTATGTAAATCGTATGAATTAATACTATGCTATAACTATTGAAATTAAACTTATATATGAAACAAATTTATAGGTATTTAAAAATGTAGACATACATTAATCAAGATGCTCTTACTTGGGCCTAGCCTAACATCAATATGTACTCAACGTAAACAAGGTTGCATTTAGTTTATTTATATTTGTTTATTTATATTAGTGATCTTTCCAGGTAGGAATAATAATGGTGGTAATTATCGAAAAACTGCTGAAGTTACAAAGACTTCTTATGCTACGAACACTGAATAATTCCAACATTAGTACAGTCCTTTGCTTTACATTTAGTCTTGAAATAATCTTTGAAGCTAAACTGAATGGGATTTTTAAATGTTTAGGTTTTTCCCCGATGAGTATTTGAGAATATTTATGTATCGCAGTGATGAAAATTGACCGTGGATTAAATATTGTAACTTGATAATGTTATTTCGCAAATTAAGCTTAAGATCAGAGTTCATTAAAATTACAGTATCCGAAAAATTACAAGCAAAGTTTTTCCAAATCCATAGGTGCCGTTATTCCTATTGGTATTCTTTTGAAGTTCACATTTTTATATAGAGATGTTGTTTCCACTACTACGAGGATTATGCAGTATTTATTACACCTGACATAGTAGGCGTTGAAATAGATAAAGTTTTTATAACAACACGATCATTATTTATTTGTCAAACGATGTGCTAATTTTGGTTTTAATAGCTAAAATTGTTGTTAGCAAGTTATATTAAGTAAAAGTATAAGTGTTGTGACGATACGAAGAAATGGAGAAAAACGAGCTTGATGCTTTTATTAAATACGTGCAAAAGAAAAGTTTGACGCCAAAAGAAGGTCATAAAGATATGATTAGCATAATTGGAAATGCCTCTCTATCGTTTAGGATAATAAAAATTTTGTCTAGTGAGTTTTGATGTGATATAACAACTTGCAAACAGCCAAAAGGCGTTGAACGGCTTCAAACGGTATGCGCTTAGGATACTGAAGAAATTCCATTAATTGATTACTTGGAACTTGGCCGCACAATCACAGACAAATATTTTGCCACATTAGTCAATAAACTTTGTGATTGCATTAAAGAAAAGGGGAGAGGAAAGTTGTCTCGTTGAATTCTCTTTGCTTAGGACATTTCTCCGGAGCATATAAGTGTTATTTCTTTGAACGCAATTTACGATGATGGTTTTAAACACAATTCTTATCCACCAAATTCACCCGATCTAGCACCTAGCGTTATTTGTGTATTTCCGAAACTAAAAGAAAGCATTCGAGGAACCAAATTTTATAGCGACGATGACGCAATGATAGCAGTTCAAGAAACTTCTGCAATCAAAATCTGGAGTTTTACGAAAGAAAATCTCTATCTTTATCAAGTGTACTGTGACTATGTAGAGAAAAAAGTTGTCTTATATGCCGGCAACGGCAATTACTGTACAACCCTCATACTTTCTGACAGTGACCACTCCAGGAGTCAAGTAATAAAACGATTGTTTTTCTTGCGTTACGTAAATATACTTAATCTAACGAGATGAGGAATTAATCTAGGGAAAAAAACGGATTTCCATACATTTGCGATATGAATTCATAAACATAGGTTGGTTTAGATAGGCTATATTCTACTACATGTTCGAATTCTTCAATTCGTTTTCTTAAAATTAAAAATGGAACAGAGTTATGTATAATTAACCTCTAGCTGAAGTATATACATTAAATGCAGAGCTAGTAATGGATAATATATTTTAGATCAAGTTGAAAACATAATTAAACATGGTTCTACTAGGTACTTCAATTTGTAAAGACACTGTATTTGAATTAGCAGTTATTATAATATACCTAGAACCAATACACTCATGTTTTTTGGTAATGATATTTTAGAGTATAATAAAAATAGTATCCTTTTAACAAAGCAGTTTTAGTGTATTTAAGCGAAACTGGCGTAGTACGTACAATTCACAAAGATCCCTATTATTAAATAATCAAGAGCCGTGATTTTCAGACCCCTATTGTTAATTTCGAATTACAGAGAAGTAACAATTGATACTGGATGATAAATCAATCAATAAAAAATATCTTTATTTTCTTTCTAGATCCACAGCTTACAAATTTAAATGGAGCCCTAAAATTACCTTAATGCTAATATATTTTTTATAGTGCCTCCCGTTTCCGGAAGACCTGGGGAATTTGGGGACGGGGAGGTTATAGAATCTTTATTTTTATTCAAAATATGTTTTATCTTAATCTACTAATTTGAAATCCCTACTCTAAACTTATTGCTCTATGGGATATTTTACTTGCGTATTTGTTAAAATATAATTTTGTATAATAAAAATCGTCCAGAGTTTTTATTTAATTCTTAAGACTAAAAATAACATTACTAGTGTTCTTTGGAACAGCATCTTCAGAAATCCTACAAGATTCCTGGTATGTCCTGCTCTCCGATCTCCTGAAGGACACTAAGAAAAGAATGTTCAGAATAGAATTAAAAATTTGGTGTAAGACAACACACGACTTTCTCTTACACATTTTAAATTTAATTTGAATTTATTGACATTAGTGACTTTCCTATACACCTAAATTGCAAACTCTAAAATTAAT
>JAHWXV010375726.1:0-16295 GCA_024586415.1 Phrixothrix hirtus | reverse complement strand
CTATGAATTCCATTGTTGGTTGCGCGCAAACGTTCACTTGAAAAGTTTGAAAGAATATGAATTAAAATCGGTGCACATCTTAAATTATATGAAATTAAATGCGCAAGTTGGGTCTATATGAATATCTATCGTCATTTTCTAATTCAAGATCTATTTCACGAATGATGAAGTCATTAAATTTAAACACTAATTCACATACGAGTAAATCTGATTTAAAGTCGTTCCATAACATATCATATAAATCTCGACCGTCATTGATAAATTTCATTCATCACTGTATTTATGAATCTATAATAATTCATTTTGTTTTATATAAACTATGTATTTTCTCTAGCAAGAAGTCACGCGTATTTACTAAAACTTCTAAGTGTTTTATTTCATTTATTATTAATAATAGTCCCTAAGGGAATACAATGTGAAATTATTTTTAAAATGTTAGTATAATTTTAATCCGTTTTATTAATTCTTAATTAAAAGAATAAAATTGTGTAAATATATTAATGTATGTGGATGTCTGTAATTAATTTCACTTGTTTAAAAACATTCAGTTTAAAAACCTGACAATTTATCTAAAAACTCTAAAATGATTTGAATGGCATAGTGTAAGAAGTAGGTAAGAAAAAGGACGTCCGTACATAATAACAATGCCGCTTTGTTATAAAGGGTTTAGCAACTTATCGATGATCGATATACTGAACAATATTTAAAATAAAATTTACATTGTTAGGGTTTGTTAACTAAGCCCTGGAAATATTCAGCTAAATGCTAAATAATTTCGAATGACAAAATTGTGCTATAATTATTAGAAATGCGTATGTTTGAATAATAGAAGTGACATTTATGAAAAAATGCATGAACAATAAATATTCTCGTTGTCACTTGGGGGCCCGGATGTCGAATTATTACAATAAAAGGTTTATTTATTAAGACCAAATTCCTCAAAGTACTAAATTTTTATTTTTAAACGTAACATTTGCAACTTGTATTACTTTAAAATATACATGCCTGTGCTATAAATCTAAACTATAAGATTATTTAATTGACTGTCCTTTTTTAATGAAATATTTCTATTTAAAATATTAATTTATATTAGAATATATTTCTTACATTCATTTAATGTCTGAATAAATAACGAAAATAGTTGAATTATGTATTATCCTCCGTCATTAATTAAACACCGCCAATTAATGTGAACATAAAATTTTTTAAATAATCTAATGCGGGTTTAAATAATAAATGCTATTCGGTTGATGTGTAAAGTCACTATACGGCGTTTTATAGTTGTGAACTGTGAGGTCATCATTTTATGCGTGTTAAAACCCGTCATGTGTGGCGGAATATTGCTATCATTAATTAATTACATAATAAAGAATTTTAAATCAATTTAATTAAAGCTTCCATTTTTAAATTAACTTTCAGATCAATTACATAATAAAGAATTTTAAATCAATTTAATTAGAGCTTCGATTTTTAAATTAACTTTCAGATCAATTGCATAATAAAGAATTTTAATATGCATTAGCATATAAATTTGTATCATAAAAATATAATTATCAAAAATATTCCGTAATAAAAACCGCTAAACGCTAATAAAACCACCAATTAAACTGCGAAAATGCGAATAAACCGCGAAACCGTGAAATAAAATCGCGAGTTAAACCAAAACCCGCGAAATAAACCGCCAATAAAACCGTGAATCCTCGAAAACGTATATAAACTGCGATTTAAAATCGCGAATTAATAACCACACCGCGGGCCGATAGTTTCTACTGTAAAAGATGTGGGTGTGTGGGTGGCCCCGTAACCGCTAATCTTTCCTACTAGCATCTATAGAAATGATTTAAAGTGATTTAAGAATCAACCGTCTGGAAATAATAATTGTACTTGCTTTTGGAAAATAAGATAATCAAACTCCTGTTTTAAACCAAATATAAAGTCTTACTTTAGTTCAACTATCACAGTTATAATCTTGGGTTGGTAATTTTATTTTAGATGGGCCGTTATTTAAACGAATAATACAAAAACGTCTCCCGACAAATTATATTTATTTGATGTCAGTTGTGATGTAGGTTTAGCGAACGTTTTCGTAAAAAACTAATACATGTTAAATATATCAGTTGATGACATCTTCGGGCTTATAATTAATATTAATACGTTATTTCCAGTGTATTCTAAATAAATTATTAAAATTAAATTTATTTAAATGAATGTTAATTTATAATTATATTTACTTTTAAGATGGTTATTTTAATTAGCTTTTTAAAATTTCTAACAGCATTTGGTAAAATTTCCAACGTCGCTCCACGCCATTTAATCATAACGTAACTTTATATAATATAAAAGTTAAACAATATTTAAATTAGATCAGTAATTGCTAACCTCCTTTATAGAATAAGAAAAGATTAACATATAGCATTTTGAAAAAAGAATAACATATATTTTAATCTTATATACTTTGCATATAGTTTCAAATGTTTTCGCGCATAATATTAGCGGTTGCCGTTACGCGGCGTCATTCACATTCTCTTCACTCCCAGTCGAATTTTCTCCAGAAGGATATATGTGCTCGGCCCTCAACGGCGCTTGATACAACATTGTTATATTCGTCTTCGTCTTTTATTCTGCTGTGATAGCTGATTCACAGCTAAGAATATTAATAAGAATTTTCTGTAAAAAATGTGGGTGTTTGGGTGGCCCCTTAACCGCTAATCTTCCCTACTGATGCTATAAAACGAACAATTAAATTATTAACATTTAGCTTGTTTGACAAATATCACAAGTGCGGTCGCAAAATAACCATACTGTAAATCATTTGATTAAGAGTCGGTCTTTTCCTTTTAAATTTATCTGCCTTTTAATTACCCTAGATAAAATTGTTCTAATAATTGCTACCATAGTGAATAACGGCAGGATATATTTAAGTGGAGGTGAAAAAACCGGCCCAAAATTTCAAAGGTGAACGCCAAGTAACAAAAAAATATATATAAACATACGTTTCAGGGCTTAATCGTTGTGTTTTACAAAGGACGATCTAGAGACCAGAATATAGGGCGGCAAGCTACAATGGATAGTAGCTTCTGCATACATACGTTCACCATTTCTTTTTGGATATGCTTAGCGAAGCGGGTAATATTACAGCGATTCTAATAGGTTCTATGAACAAGGCTGAACAAACCCTTAACTAAAATTTGGCGAGATAGAAAATTTCGACATTGTTAGATGCCTTCAACCAATTACGGTGCTAGTTGTCGCATTGCGATAGGTTCAAATTTGTACGACTTGATATGAACAGTATATAAAAAATCTGGTGTGAGAAAACACTTGACTTTCTCTTACGCACATAGATATGCAAATAGTGCCCACAAATGATTAAATTGTTATTTACGTTTGGTTTGGAAATGATAATTGTAACAGTCACCCATCCAAGTTACTGAACACGCGAAAGGCTGCTTAACTCTGTAAATTTTCTCTGAGAACTTGTTCAATGCATTTTTTCAAAAAACCGTTAAATTTACGTAAACGGACATTAAAGGCATAATAATAGTAGCAAGTTTTAAGGAAAAAAGTTATGACTGGTTTTGAGAAAATTACAAAAAACTTGGAAATCGCAAGAATAAAGTGGCACTTCCGGTCATTCGATTTTAACTAATTTCCTGACGACTCATGCGCGGAAGATAAAAAACTGAAATATAAAATTTCACTTTTATATGATGTTTAGTTTTTGAGATATGTTGTTATTAAATACCAATTAAATGTCAAAATTATGTAAATGTCTAAAAATGACACAGCTAAAGTGGAATTTTCGGTTATTAGATTTTAACTAAATTTATCACAGAAATGCATTTAAGACTACAAAGAAAATTTTTCATTGAATTAGGACTTTTAGTTTCATAGTTACTTTATTTAGAGTTAACGGTGAAGGTACTTCTGGTTACTCGATTTATAGCAATGTTTCTGAGAAATGACCAAAACTATATGAAAGGTTATTAAATGTCTAAGAAATTCAATAAGTTTTAAAAAAATCGTTATCGCCGATTTCGAGAAAATCGCCAAAAACGAAAAATTCGGAAAATATCTAAAAATAACAGAAATAAAGTTGTACTTCCGATTATTCGATTTTAACTAAATTCTTAATTTAGCATATAAAGGTACCTAAAACCCCAAATGTAAATTTTCATTTATCTACGTCCTTTAGTTTCATGGTTATTTTATTCTAGTTAATGGTAAGAGTACCTCCGGTTACTCGTTTTACGGACATTTTTCTGGAAAACCGTCTTAATTATATGAAAGGGTATTAAATATCTAAGAAATACAATAATTAAAAAAAATCGTTACAGCTGATTTCTGGAACATACCGAAAAACAAAAATTGACAAGAGCAAAGTGGCACTTCCGGTTATCGGATTTTAGTGAAATTTTTGTATTCGTGTGCGAGGGTCCATGCAAACTAGAATATAAAATTTTGTTTATCAATAACTTTTCGTTTTTCAGATATCATGTTCATACGCGCGCGTGCGCGCACACGCACACACCCATACCAACACTCACACGCACGCGCACACGCACGCGCCCGCACACGCGTACGCGCACACGCTCACGCACGCGCACGCGCATACGCACGCGCACATCCACACGCACACCCACACGCACACCCACACGCACACACACACAGACCAATTTTTAAAAACATGATTTTCGGACTAAAGGGACTCGAAAACGTATATTTCCACTAAAATTTGGACAGAAAATTCTGGACGAATGCAATACTTTCTCTGTACTACATTTCATATAGGTAAGAAAAAGTAAACATATAACTGGATTAGATTCTAAAGTTATGATTGCAATAACAATCAAAGTTTACCTCATCTGTTGATGAGTGTTCACCAAAACACACCAAAACGTAGTGTTAAATATAATACAGTCAATCTGTGCTAAAGTTAGCAGGGCCACACTACGAATGAATATAATCTTTCAATGGAGAGTGAGTTGAATACTATTCAAACAAACAATGTCTGTGGGTAGACAACCAACAAAACTCTGTATAACATAAATTTATAAATTTGAAGCCCTTAATCACGGAAAATTATACAAGATCAAAACAAAAAATTAAATTTCCATATTAAAGATTGAAATTATTCCAAAAATTTACAACATAACAAATTTGGTTCCTCTTTGTGCCTTGTCACAATATAATTTAACCATGTCGTTTATTATAATACAAGATATGACCCAAATACTTTAAAACCTAACTTTATATTATAATTTGCAAACAGAAAGCCTTAAAGGTTAAACACAAACATGACAAGCATTACACCCGTGTTTGAACATTAAATAGTTAAAATCTGTAAGTAAACTTCATAAGGACGCAAGCGTCATCAAGGATGTCACATCTAATATATTATGTTTCCCAATTCTTTCTTCGATAGGAACAACAATAGTTAATGAAATCGACACAATACTGAATCATTTTGCGTTAGACATTGGTTACATAAGCAGATATACCGATTTATCTAATTCGTTAATTACTTACTGTACCTGTAAATATTTACTTCGACACAGTATGGAATTAGCACTTTACCTTAACTACATAAACTTCGAATAAAATATTTAAATTGTGTACCAGACATTTATTAAACAGGTATTTAATCACTTACAGTGCGATAAATTGCCGCCACTTTTGGTATTTATATTCTTAAAATTAAACAAACTTTACGTTAGTTGTTGTATCCAAGAATTCTGAATTCTTAACCTGATTTTTAAATACTTCGCCGTGTTTGTGATTGTCCGTGGCCACGGCAAATACGGGGGACCCATTAATCATGGTTGTCTTTAACAATTAAAGAATAAAAGGAGGGCTATCATCGTCTGTCGTGAATACGAATGGAGACCTAATCTAGTAAATAATTAGTTTTGGCGATATGATTTGAGATGATTTCCGTTAAATTGAACTAGTTTGATTGTATTCAGCTTGACGAAATTCCACATATGGTCGGTCAAAGGTAACAGGTGAAATTTGTAGTTTCACTCTCATGCATTGAACCCAGGTTAGTCCGTCTTTATTAATTGTTATACGTCGTATGCGACCTAAGATGATAAAAGTTTAATCTACGATTTTCTTCTTACCATTAGAAATCGTGTTACAATTCGACAATCCTGTTGCAAACATACTGTATTGCGAAGTATTAATTTTTTGAATGATAATTTCAATAATTTCAAAATTTATATGTTGGGTATCATAATGCAACTAATTAGTTCAGCCGGTAAAATTCAGGAAGTTGTTCTTAAATAAGCTTAACTAATGTTTTTTGTTATATTTATTTAGAATATTGCCTGTTAGTAATTATGACCTAGTATAAGTTGTTCTTGCTCTGTTTGGTTATCACACAGCTGTACATAAGAATTAACATCAGAAATTACGAATAGAACTTAACTTGAAATTTTCTAGTTTTTAATTGAGTTATACGTACAAGGTGTGCCGTTAACGTTTTATTTGCAAACAAAAATTCAACGAATATAAATTCTTTTTATGTAACTACAGCAAGTATTTAGGTATTTTATTTAAAGTAAATAAGTACAAAATTTATTAAACTAAATAATTATAAAATCCCTTTTGTACCATTTCACTTCATTATGTTTTTGCTACAGTATTTAACCTTCGAAATTTATATTTTATAGCATATGTCAAGTTATAATTTTTGGGATATTTTTAACAATTAACAATTGTTCTTTTCTCCTCTAGCGTAATTATTGTTAGATGATGTATGCCTAACACTGTCAATTTTGGTATTTTGTAAACTTGATTACTGCGTTACTCACTTAAATTTGTTTTTGTTTGGAATGACGTTAACGGAGAAAGATAGCCTTGCGCTAGGTTACTAAATATTCAGATGTACTTTATTTTCGGGAACGCTGTTGTAACATTTGTTATCTCCATAAAATATCGGGTGGCCTAGATCCCGTTAAGGCAAAATGTTATCTAACCTAGTTTGCCAATTTGATGTCTCGGAAGAGATAAAAAGTTATTGTTAGTGCATAGATAATTATTTTCTCTTACCTATATGAAATACTTATAGTATAGAGTCACATTTTCGGTCAAAATTTTCGCTGTCCATTTTTTAGCGGAAATACACGTTTACAGGTCCCCTACACCCGAAAAACATGTTTTTAGAAATTGGCCTGCGTCTGTGTGTGTGTGCGTATGTGTGTGTGTGTGTGTGTGTGTGTGTGTGTGTGTGTGTGTGTGTGTATGTGTGTGTGTGTGTGTGTATGTGTGTGTGCGTGCGTGCGTACGTGCGTGCGTGAGTGTGGTTGCGTTCGTGCGCGCGTGCTTGCTTGCGTACGTGCGTGCGTGGGTGTGGGTGCGTATGTGCGTGAGTGCGTGCGTGCGTGAGTGCGCGCGCGCGCGCGTGTATGTGTTTGTGTTTGTACGTATGTGGTCAATATTTCTCGAAAACCAAACGTAGTAGGAAAGTGAAATTTGATATATAAGTTTATTACTGCCTTAGCACCTCCTGATAAGATTTTTTAAAAAATCGAATGACCGGAAGTGCCACTTTATTTTTGTGATTTTTAGGTTTTTTGTAATTTTTTCGAAAACGGCTATAACGATTTTTTAAACGCACCACGTTTTTTGCACCTATAATGCTATATTACATGAACTAATTGGTTTCTCTGAGAAAATTCGTTGAAGTGAATTATTGAGAAAAATCTCCAGATTAAGTAAGGTTTTGTCTGGCGAGTAACTTAGATGGGTTACCGTTCCAATTATCGTTCTCAAAATAAAAATAAATTAATATTTTAATGATTTGTGCGCATTATTTACATATTTAATTACTTTTCATTTAAATCTATAAATTATTTTTGCTTTAAATGAGCTCAAAATTTAATTATAAAACTCTTAGTACATGTATAAGGGAAATTATAAATTAATGAATTATGCTTTTAAATTAATTTTAGAGATTACAATTTAGGTGTATAGGAAAGTAACTAACGTCAATAAATTCAAATTAAATTTAAAATATGTAAGAGAAAGTCGTGTGTTGTCTCACACAAGTTTTTTTTGTTGTGGGTTAGGAACTCAGTAAAATATCAGGTGACCTAGATCCCGTTAAGGTAAAAATTCAGATTGTTATTTTGGTGCCTCTAGAGAGATAAAAATTATAAGTAGCTTGTAAGTAACGTTGTTGTTATACTTTAGCTGCATTTCTGTGCTTGTTCCTAAAACCTCTCATTTTCTTTAGAAAAGGTTAGCTGGAAGCCGACGTACATTTTGTCGTTTGGGATGTACGTACGATATAGGAAGATACATTCCACTGGCTCTTTTTTTTAGGAACACGATTTCTCTCTTCTTTTAAGTACTATTTAGGTAATACGGTTGTAAGTCAGGACCAGCGTAACACTGGCTCTGTATACTCCTCTCCGTATTAATTTTACTGAGCTGAGCTGCGGCAAGTTTTTGTTTTATTGCAACACGAGCGGCCGTTCCGGTTGGTGATAGACCCTAAATGGCACAATCGCGAACTCAAATCAAGAAACCCCTTTAGCGATAAGTGTTGTCAGGTTTTGTTAGCGTACCGCGCCAATATTTAAATTTACCGCCGTACATGTATGGTAAATGTCTGGTTGTTAGGACGACGAAAACAAATAGAATCGGTCGGGACAAACACGAGAGATAAGTTTTTCTTATTCTAGGTGGAGATTAAAAACTTAAGAAAATAAGGTGACAGTTGTAGGCGATTTTTCACTCTTGTGGATTAGGAATGTGTATAATTTGTAATAACTCGTCGTGGGATCACCGTGGTGTGGCATTAAAATACGCGTATGTCGTACGTGATACCAATCGGTCGAGTATGAGCGATTTTTGAAGTTTCTGGGGTGCGTGGGGAAGCTAAATAGTGGGTTTCTGGGGAATTACCTGTCTTTTTCCACCCTGTTCGCAGCTTAATCGGATGTATGAGTCCATGCTCGAGCATAGAAACGTGTAAGGGTCACGGCCGACGGTTCTGACGCTTTTGGTTAAGCGAGTAACCCTGTCAGGCGTCGATCAAAACAAAGGTATTTATTATTACATTATTTGCTTCAATATTGGTTGCCTGTAAGGGCGTATGTGATATGTCAGTGTATATCGGCGGGAAGCCGGTGTAATTCATAGTCGCGGCTGCTGGATATTGTAGAGCCCAGCTTAAACCATTCCCGTTTTGAGGGGAGCCTGTCAGTACATAATTCCTTTCCGAACTATAGTCGCATACCTGTATTTACCGTGAATAGAATATTTAGACAATAAGTTCATTTTATAGCAGATTGGTTAGTCTTCCCCGTAACTCTTGAATTAGGACGAATTCAAGAGCCGGAGAAGTTTACTTGTAACACTGTGTGTCTTGCTGTTGTTTTTTGTGTATTCTGAATAAGCCATTTCTTTGGATATACATAAATAGTTATTTCTCAATTGGACTTTCATTTTAAACTTAGAATAAGTTAACTGTGATTATTTTGTATTTCAGGGGACATGTATTAGTCAAGGTGCCCTCCCCCCCTTCTAGCCACGCTCTTAATTCATAGTAATATTTGGGGCCTAGGTAAGAGGCAGATCCGGGACAACGCATTTATAGGTAGCCGAACCATTTTATCCTGTTCCGAAGGACAGTTCGATTCATTATACGGCCAACAAGGACCAGTGCCCTCCCCCCCAATCTTCAAACCTATTGTATGTAATTCCAGTGTATTTTCCTTAGAGCGTGGACGTGCTGGTGAAATCTCTCCCGGACCTCCCTCCTCCGAGAAGCTAACGGGACACCAGCATGGTCATCGGGCGTAACGCCAGCCGCGCATGTGAAAGTGTACTTAGAAAATTTGCTATATCTAAATGTATTTTTGTCAACAAATTACAAAGAAAAGGTTCTCACCTTGTTCAAGATTTTAGAAGTTGCATTTACACAAAAGCTTTTGAGATGTTAGTAAACTGTAGCAAGGTTAAATTTTTACCTCTGCAAGTGATACATTTGCTGCGGATGCACTTTACGATGCGATTTGCAAAAAGGAATACATTAGGTCTACCACAAAAATTTTGTCAATAAAACTCAGCCAAAAATTTTTGATCCATCAGTTTATGAGGCATTTAAAATTTTAGTTTCTGAAATAGATACGAAGTTAGAATTACAAAGTTTAGCTTTAACCTTTTTGGCTTCGACGCATAAGGAAATACACAACAATGTTGTTATTTCAAATAGATTTTTAAAAAACCTTTAAATTTCGCACTCTAGGGATAAATCAAATCCAGCATTTGTTTTTGAGATTAGAAGATGTTGTCGAATAAATTAGATTATCTAAATCTGATAGTGTTAACGATAACAGATTGTAGTTTTGGGTTAAAACGTTATGTGTGTGACGAAATTAATCTTAAGCAATAACTAGACACCTTTATCTTAACAGAAACATCGGGAATTCTCCTTAAAAAGGTTGTTATGTCAGGACGAATATTTCGGAACAAACCCAAAGAAATAGAGATATTCATGGGTTTATACCACATTGTTAATAATGGTCAACTTACTCCTAAGCATATAACCCTAGAAGAACCAGTATAATGCTTGATAGCACTCCCAATCAGATTTGGCCACTGCGTTAGTTACAAACAGTTAACTATCGTTGACGCTAATATTGTTAAAGCTAATTCATTAAATAACACTGGCTGCAACATTCCTGTAGCTTCAAATATAGTAAAATACAATGACTTGTTTCTACGTAGTGCGATTGATAATGATGCAGATGAGACATAGGATGTAAGAGCATTACTAATGTAACGGCTATGGTTGTTTATCAACCTAAGGATTTAATTGAATACTCGCAGGGCGACGTTACCCCTATAACTGCAGTTATTCTTATTGAATGTCAGAATTATATATTATCATTAACCTATCAAGAAGTCAAAAAGTTTTTCTTAAAGCAACAATGAGAAAAACCGTTTCATTCATTAATATCAATCAATTTCAAAAATGTCGCGTAAGAAATTCCTACTGCTACGATGAGCTTGAAATATAAAAAATGGAATTTTTTGTGGTACTTGAATCGAATAAAGCATACTTTTGTTGTAAAGTATTTCACTAAACATTTCCACTTGCCTCCGTTGAACACTATTCAACTAAACTATTAGTAAATCAATCCAATCTATAACAAAAATTGGATTCTGCACCATATCAGCTCCTCCGACCATCAAGAAAAAATTTGTAAGTATAAACAATCAGTGAAATCAAGACTTTTAAGTTTTTCCACTTAATAGCAAAGAAAATAAAAATCCAATCTGATGAATCTTGTAATCATTACTTAAGGATTGGGTTATTCCCTCTAACTAAAATATGCCTAACTGTTGTTGGGCAGTACCTAAGGATAAGTGGAATAGTTGACATTTTCGTTAAATCAGAAATATGTGGCGAATAAACAAACGTTACTACCAATAAGAGTTTCTCAATACAACCGCCGTATTCGGTCTCGCAAGATAATGCATGACGCTCAAGAAGAATGCAGCTGTCTACGTTTTTGAACGAGAATAATGAAAATCATATGTAATCAAATATATACTTGCACTTCAACAACCACAAGGAGGGCTTATGAACAATGCGTATATCGGAAGATGTTATGATTTATTGTTCGAGGAAAGCTTTTTGAGTTTTCTACCTGCTTTGGTGGATACGTGGCGATAGAGATGCAATTAGGTTACTGCATTTGAAAACAGTATAACAAATGCTTCCCTACCTTTTTCTTTTAACCACAACAATTAAGTTTGAGAAAATATGCTGTATTTAGAAGATATGGAAAAACTTCCTTAAAAAGTCGAAGCAACTATTTTACAGAGATAATTTTATATGAAAATAAGACATGGTAAATTTAATAATATTGCAACTGACCATGCTTTGGAGCAAACTGTTATAAGGTCTTTGAAGATCCAGGGAAGTCCAAGTCAAAATTA
The DNA here is from genome assembly GCA_024586415.1 of Phrixothrix hirtus. Classification (NCBI taxonomy): domain Eukaryota; kingdom Metazoa; phylum Arthropoda; class Insecta; order Coleoptera; family Phengodidae; genus Phrixothrix; species Phrixothrix hirtus. Next base: position 4,337 of record JAHWXV010375726.1, on the reverse strand, counting down.
TTTCAAGGTTGGTTTCTTACCTATCTAAATAAAGCATCTATCACATATATGCTATTTGCCTTCTATAGCACCATTATGGATCCGATCGGTGACGGTAAATAATATAGTCATAATAGGGAAACTAACAGGATGATAAGAAATGAAGTTGGTGTTCATAAACTCATATTTTATCATAGCTCATGATGTCTTTTTTTGTGATTTAGATGGACACCACCTGTGAAACGCCATCAATGGTATGGAAGCAAGTGAGTTTGTATGACTTCCTTTTAAATGTGGAAAATAAAAGGCGTGCACTTTATGAGGACATTTTACTAGAAAGAGTGGTAGACAAGAATACAAATGTATTTTCACTAATTATATGGAATAATTTCATCCATGTTTGCCGAAAAAGAATAAATAAAGTCAAATCACAAATTACTCAAGTTGATAAAGATTTCTTATGTCTTCTGCAGCTCAAAGATGTCACACTATTAAAAGTTTAGCGCATAACAAGCTCTTGCAGTATCCTCTAGCTTTGTTAACATCTGAGGGCTATATGGAAATACCTGATAAAGCTTTGCGCATTCGAAACCATGCTTGAAACTCCCTGTGAGATCCATTTAGCTGATTGTATAACTTTAGTAAACCAACGCCTACCTCACTTTTCAAAACTTTCAACACAGTACAATATTATGGAAAATTTACACTGGGAAGTGCGAGTAAGTTGTGCACCTTGACCTGGTATTCGATATTTGCAAAAAATGTTCTATTAAAAGTAGTGAACGAGAGAGAAAAAGCTTTACGAAAGAAGCTCTGCAGTACACAATAGAAAGTGTCCAAATTAAAATGCCAAAACAGTGAATAAATAGAAGCAATTACTAACCGTGATACTCGTATTATCATACGTGTTGGACAATATCAAAGTCCCTAGTGGTGGAAGTTTTATTATAATTGGAGGATATAGTGCTGGTGCTACGAGCAAGTCAAAGAAAAACCATGATTTACTTCACGTGGAGCCATTACAGTGCAATCATGAAAAAGTCGTAGGAGAATGTTTTTCAATGCCAAAGAAGGTTTAAAATGTTTAAATACCTCAAAAACTGTCACAATACAAACTTCAGATACTGATACATATGTTATTGCGATTTATGTCTGGAAAGAGTTCACGAGTTTGTAATGCACGGTTTTATGGTTATTATGTGGGACGGTAGAGAAGAAAATGTATCTTGGATGGCATGTTGCTGCAGACGTATATAGAAAAATTTTGAGCCATGTACTAGCAGCCCTGCATGATTTTCAGGTTGCGATACAACCACCAAAATAAGGCAAGATTACAGATTTATATTGAAGTGTTGCAAAAACTCGGTAGAAATTAGTTCAATGAGGAATATTTCACGAACTGTGGGAAGTTATATCTCAAAGTTTTTAAAGGGCCAGGAAAACCCGTGATGAAGTAGACGCCAAATAATATGGTCTAACCTAGCTTCTTCAAGGGACATCTTGACGATTCCAGCGACATTGGCCAGCCTTAGACAGCATGTTTTACGAACCTGAGCACAAATTTGTTTGCAAAAATGCATCTAAAGCAAATATATGCATGAAAAGGTTTCTCGTCATCCTTCCGCTTCTCACTATAATACCAAATATTTCGTCTAGGATTAAGAGGTGCTGCGTTATGAATATTGCAAGTGCTCTGAATCTTCTTGTAACAATACATTAAACTAAACAAGACAGTAAGATGAACGCATTTATTGGAAAATATATAACTGGCATAAAGAATTTCAAGCTCAATTTTCTTTACTTTTATTTTTTAGTCCATATTAACTACTATAATTAAGACAGAAACAATTGCGTAAAATAATTTATACTGAATGGTACCTTTATTATTAAATAAACTTCAGTGTATTCCTTTACGAAACACTTTAATGTGTTTTACGCCCTCAAATAGCTCGACTTCAAAGCTGCTTTATTGTAATACGTAGTTTTATATAATAATCGTTGAGTGTATCAAAATTTTGTACAGCACATTAAATTATATTACAAACAATTTAAAAAATAATAAGCAAGATACACGAAATTTTCTAAATTGTGGTTTTCGCGAATTTAACCTCCAACTACCTAAGTTATCCATCACCATCGAGGACGACGACATTCACTCATGATCCGCTTACAATAATCAAACATCAAATTACTTAGCTTTAAAATTGCAGTAAGGGATTGTATGAAAACATTTATTAGAGACGCGAATTGGCAGGAGCGCATTGCGAGGATAATTCTGAGGAGAACACTGTGTGAAGACACTGATATTCCGTAATCCCTGTCATCACAGCTAAACCTTTCAAATCAGGAACAGATGATCCAATGCTTTGTATTTCTAACATGTTCCATCGTCCAGGCTACTTTCTAATCAAGTCGGAACTTGTACAATGAAATTTTACAGTCTACTATCGGTCTTATCTTAAATGAGAATTAAATCACGTATGCCGGAAGATACTCCCTTAATGTAGAAAATAGACTTGAAAAAGAAAATAATAAGTTTAGTTCATTATGTTATTTAAAATAATCCAACAGAAATTCGTTAGCGATCTTTGCAATGATATAAGTACACTCATACAATAATAAGAAATTAATTAGAATAGAAGACCCATATTTACAGTCATATATGGAAAATATTGCGAATAAATCGCGCGTCTAACAACTATTTCGTTTAGGCAATGTATTATTTAAACAAGTTCAAGTAACGTCGTTTTTTATATGTTTATTGTTTCAAAAGACTTTTCGCTAACTTACGATTTTGTAATAAATTGTGAATTGGCCAAGCAGAGCTATGATAAGAACTTCTTACTATAGGAAGGTCTTGAGTTAGTATTTATCTTACCAAACAAATCACAATCCTGTCCTATTTCACTAAAGTCTACAAAAGAAAACGAATTAGTTTAACTAGCACTGAAAATTTGTAATAAGTGTTGATTTAATGTGTTTGTTTTCCTTGTAATTTATTCTTATCTGTACTAGCAAGGAAATATGTAAATTGAGGAATTTGTATGTACACAAAGAAATGTATGAATCATGATATACTTCTTAAAAGTTTTTCTTACAGTATACACATATTTTAGCTCACAATTTTAAGAAAGTGTTACTTATAAATTCTTTCAAATGAATGCTATAGATTTCTTTTTGCAATTTGCATAGAAATAACAGAATTAAATATCATAAGTCCTTTTGAAAACAGTGTTTTATTAATTTATACCATTTTATTTTGGAAGTTCATATTTCTAATTATTAGAGGATTATTTCATAATTTTCTATGAATAATTATTTTCCATAGTTAATTTTTATTCCCTATACAAAGTTTAATGAATGGTATGTTTGTCAGTATGATTTACATCTACAGCCTTTGCACGTAGGTAAGTCTTTTAACTTTTAACGAAAATCCCGGAAACTATGTACCGAATGAAAAAATCCCTCCACCAGTAGAAAGTCTACATTTTTTAGGGAGGTATTAGATAAGAATTATCCTATAACGTAAAACACGTGGAACATGTAAGCACATTTGTAAACAAAGTCGCGCATTAGAAAATCAGAATTATTGAAATGGCAAAACGTCAATTAAACCACAAGAGATACAATAAATTAACGTATATAAAATGGGTTACTTTGAATGAGTTCTACAAAAAAGTACCAGGTAACTTGGATTAGTTTCAACATTTAAGTACCATTAACTATTTTTAGGATTTTAGATAAGGTTATCTTTTTATCACAACTTTTGAAAGGAATAGGAGAAATATCTACCAAAACCAGTAATATTAAAAAATTTGTCCACTAAATATCTCCGATGGATAATTAAGACCTTTCCTGTATGTAAAAATTAAACTGAAGTATAAGAACATCGCGCTAACTATAACAAGATGGTTATCTCCGGTGACAACAAAAAGACAACTATGGTAAATCTGGAATGTTTATTGATTTGGCAACTGTTATACCGAGAAAGACTCGTGTGTACGCTCTTTAACAAGTACGATGATGGTATTAAATCGAGATGTAATAAAAGTAACTCCGCCACTTTCTTAAGACGACAGCTCTGGGGAAGTAGAATCGGAATCTCAAAAGAATTGCGTAAGGAAATTAAATATTTAATGAAACGATGTACATCCAGATATGGCGCGGATCGTTTCAAAATGTATAAAAATCAGTTACTATATGCGGGAGTTACAGCATAATGCATAATCATACCGCCTATTGAGGTGCTTTGTGTATTAATAATTCCTGAAATAAATAAATAAATAACATAGTCTAGTCTATATATATATATATATATATATATATATATATATATATATATATATATATGAAATAAA
>JAHWXV010375718.1:0-11162 GCA_024586415.1 Phrixothrix hirtus | reverse complement strand
AAGATTCAAATTTGAATTTTCCCGCCATTTCTAACTTAGGAAAATTTTCCAAGATGATTTTTAGATTTAAATATGGCTGTTAGAATGCAAATTCAAATTTACGCGCGTCGTTACTCGTGCGCCATCTATAAGTGTGGTGACTAAGTTCATATTAAAGGTTAGGTTTGCGACCTGACTACGCCCCATCTATGGGTGTAGCGACTAAGTTCATATTAAGAATTAGGTTTGAGACTTATTTATATATCTTCTGTCGGGGCGCGGAAACGTGCTTATGCTTAAACATTTACATCGGAATAAAGTGCGCTTTTATTTAAAATTAACAGATATCGCGGGCGGCCAACAAGTTTACAAAGGAAACCGTATGTTAAGATGCTAAAAGTGAAGACGGTGGCTCTCTAACTGCTTGCGTTCCCTAACTAGAGAAGAAGCGGGGATATCGCAGGCGGTCCACAAGTTTACAAAGGAAACCGTATGCCAAGATGCTAAAAGTGAAGACGCCGGCTCTCTAACTGCTTGCGTTCCCTAACTAGAGAAGGAGCAGAGATATCGCGGGCGGTCCACAAGTTTACAAGGGAAACCGTATACCAAGATGCTAAAAGTGAAGACGGCGGCTCTCTAACTGCTTGAGTTCCCTAACTAGAGAAGGAGCAGAGATATCGCGTGCGGTCAACAAGTTTACAAAGGAAACCGTATGCCAAGATGCTAAAAGTGAAGACGTCGGCTCTCCAGCAGTTTGAATTCGCTAGATAAAGAAGGAGCAGAGATATCGCAAGCGGTCAAGAAGTTTACAAAGGAAACCATAGGTGAAGATGCTAAATTTGAAGTCGGGGGCTCTCTAACTACTTGCGTTCCCTAACTAGAGATGGAGCAGAGATATCGCAAGAGATCGACAATTTTACCACGTGACAAGATGGCTGTCAAAAAATGGGGTTCAAGATGGCGCCTGAAGAATGGGGGCGCAGCGCAAGGTACGTAGTGTAGGTAATTTATCGCATTCTACAAACATCTTAAAGCTTAAGTAATAAATTTTATTTTAAAAATGAAACCTGCGTAGTCAGCGGAATTTCTATGCAAGATTGGACCTGCATTTCAGATTTTAAAAGTTATTTTAATAAATGGACTCGTAAAATTAATTACATAAATCAGAAATGACGTCATACCCCGTTTATCTTAATTTCAAAATGCCCTTGTAAAAATTAATATGTTTGCGTCTTTAATTAAATATCTATTTAGAATATTTTATCCAGTTTTTATTAATTACTGTATGTAGATATTAATTCATTTTAATAAATATTTGCTTGCAAAAATGCTTACTACGGATACAGGAAACCAGAAAAATATATTTTTATCAATGGATCATTGACCTCCAACCAGTCTGCAAAAATTCTTCTAGTTCAACAAAAAATTTTATGCAAGATTGAACTCGTGTTTTCAGACGTTTAAAAAATTAATCATTTCTATAAATACGAATATAAAAGGTGCATAATGATGGAACACATTGTAGATCAGACAATATTAGGAAAACTGTGAGCGCTAACCAGTTACTAACTACGTTGAAAAATAAGCTACCAGGAAGTTGACCCCCCTCACGGAATATAGTGTATGTATTCTAGGTTGAAGGCGAACGACAGCGTAACAGCCTTCAATGCATATTAGAATATAAGTAAGTACTTACCAAAATGTCGAGATAGTCGACTACGTAAATCGTCTGGGAAGAGTTTAGTTTTTCTAATTTCTTATGTACACAGATGATTGGCGACTATACAAACGCTAAAATTACTTAAAGTCCATTTAGTTGATCCAGACCAATGTAGTGACTGATAAATCGATTGTTTTTAAGTTGTATATACATGAAATAAAATTAAATTTTTCTGCGTTTGTTTATAAAATTTGAGTAAGCAGAGTTAGTGAATATAAATTTGAATTAAACCTTTACGTTGGTTGACAATGGGAACAAGGTTTTAAAATGTGCCCTACAAATCAAAAGTTTATCAATTATTGTTAGGACTAGTACAAATAAAACCAAATCAATGAAATGTGCTATAATGATAATATATTTACATAAACAGGTAATTTTCAGATTAATAAAATTACATATACAGTTAAGCAAATTGCCATACCATTACAAGAATAGTTCGAAAATTTATAAGTATAGGCTTTCTGATAGTTTTCCAAGCGTAGAATAAAATAAGTGCAGAATAATTATTCAATCAGTCAACACGATATTGTTACACATACAAATAGTAAATCATGAAAGAATGTAAATTTGTTAGGATCCCCTTCACTGTATTTTAGTATAACAAGGTTAGTCAGAGAATTGAGGACTCAATATTTTATAAGATTGAATTAACGTTTACTGTAAGGTACACCAACTGGCGGTACTACTAATTTACTCCGATTGATTAGTAGTTTCATTATAAGCACGGCATTACTTCACAAAGATGTTTAGACTTCGTTACACTAATTACAAACAGTTAACAAAAATTAATTTGAAGTATAACTGTTTCTGTATTTTTCGCACTTCGTAATTGAATTTTAGAGAAAATTCAATATCCCTGACGCTCGAATAAATATGCAAGTATCCAACCAAACTTTATGACTAATACTTAAATTATAGGTTTTATTGTGAAATACCGTTACCACAAGTTCGAGTATAAAGTTTTTAATCGTCAGAAAAGAGACGAGCTTCCTTTAAATACTTTAGGTCGATGAATAAACGGCAATAAACCGAAGTCTGTTCACTTACGTGCTCTTTATGTAGATTTAGCTACAAATTGCTATAGTATTACTCTTAACAGGCGTTGGACCAGTAATATTGAACAACTTAGATTTCCAGTACACAAGAACCGCTAAAGAAAGCATTTAGATCTGTTGCATTCTACTTAACGCATCAATCGTTGGATAACAGTCGGATATTTTACAACTACATTAATATGGATAGTAATAAAGAGGCACTTAAGTTAACTTTAAATTACATAATTTAAGTGATTTTACATGATTACTGAGCTGACTGAAGTTAGGTAAATGAATATAAGACGGTTGCAAAATCTTGGAAATTCGAAGAATTGGAACGGCGCAGGTAATGATTTGGAAGTTAGACCACCTCACCTGATTCACGAGATCCACGTCAGCTAGGCAGGTAATGATTTGGATGTTAGGCCATCTCTACTGATTCGTGAGATCCCCGCCAGCTAGACAATCCTTTAGCAGGTTATCAGGACACTAATGTTGCATCAGGATGTCCGCTAAAATAGTATTCAGTTGGATCGAATACAGTTGCTTCGTTCCATTGGTAAAAGATGACAACGGGATTCTAGGGGAAGGCTAGGAGCAGTTTATGTACTCCAGTAACTGACACGCATTATTATTTATTGTACAACAACGGCTATTTATTTGAAATACTTCGGTACGACAATTATTGGTTGCATATGGGTATAAATTTTAGGTGCTAATACAAACTAGACATTTGCAAAACTTGAGTACGTGTAGCGTGTATAAAAATAGGTTCACGCATTTACTTGATCTATCGGTTGGTAATTGACTGTCCCCACAAAACTTATTAGCATCACTGTGCGTTCTACCGAGACCGATGTCATCAAAAAAATGTTAAAGAGGAACCTCGTTTTTAATAAGGGAATTTGCAACGCAACGGACGCGTCAGTTATGTCACCCGAACGTGTTTGTTTCAATGTTAATTACTGGGGCTTGTCATTTAAGCGCATTGTACTTGAAAGAACGGCCAATCTTGAAATAGATTTAATAAGTTTGAAATACAAACTAATGCATTTTCTTGACGGAAAAAATATTTAATAAATGAACTTTGGATACTTTAATTTTAAATGAATTTGCTATATATTGTATAATTTTAGGTTTTATCTAAATTAATTAGTGTCGACCGGAAAGTTATTACATAATACTACAGTTATTCATTGGCAGCTAGTAATCAATATAATCAATATGGACGTTTTATACTTAATCCTTGAAACCAAGTAGGTCGTTCCACTTTGTTAGAAAAAAGGCAAAAATTGGAAGTGATAAAACGCTTCTGTATGTGTTTTACGCGGAGAGTAGATTATGGCCTCAATAAAATTTCTAGACGATAACGCAATGCATTCTAGAACACCAAATTATGTCTTTATGTTTTCTTTAAATATAAATAGCTTAAACAAGATATGTAGAAAATAGCTGACGCTTCGGATTTTTCGCAACAATCGTGAAATTAGTTTAAATTGTCGATTGTGGCGCTTAAATAAACCTGCTAAAAATACCACCTTCTATTGCCACTGCTAATTTTATTATAAGAGAAAAAAGTACCCCCAAAATTGGTTATCGGCAATATATGGAAAACTTTTCGAATAGAAGTTGTTTCTTCAATAATTTCACCTAAAAGGTGGTACTCAATTTTTTATTTAAACCCCTCATTCGTTCATAAGTCAGTTCTGCTGTCGCGGGTGAAGATATAGACTTATTGGTACTCATTATAGCTTGAATGCCTGCATCAAAATCTGTAAACGTTAATGCCTAATAAAGCAAAGAGGCAGAATACTCCGTACCCTGAATCAGATATTAACAAGAAAATACAGAAAATAAAGGAGTATATATCGTTATCGTGTGCCTGAAAAGGCAGAGGTAAAAATTTGAAAATGCTATTGACTAATAAAATAGATGGAGTATTAGCGGCATTAAGAAATTGCAATACATCAAATGAGGAAGTATTTACGGTTAGCTGCAGCTTTACCTTAAAGTTAAATGTACCAGTAAATTCATATGTTTGAATAAGTTAATCTCCATGAAGAATTCACATAGAAATAAAGTAAATTTGCTGTATTTACAATAAACAGAGCATGCCTTCCGGTATCGTGCTTACAAGGTATACTTTCAAATTCAAACGCGGCTAGGCGGGAAAAGGAAGCCGATTATTAAGATTGATGAGAAAATGACAGGCACTTGTGTCAGTCACAATGGCAGCCCCTGTTTCATAGTATCTACTGAGTCTAATTTTCTGCAGTTGTACTAAGTCATGTGCAACTCCTGTAGCGTTCAGTTACAGGAATGCGGATATAATGACTGTTCATAGTTAAATTATGATAGAATTTCCAACATATCTACTGATTAATGTCAATAAACTCCACGTTTTTTTCCAACTTCAAATATTAAAAACTTTGTTCATTTTGTTTGGGGTAGTTCTGCTACAATGCAAATAATTCAAATCCATATGAACTTGGCAAGGTCACTGGTTAAACAGAAAATATTGAGAAACATCGAAAATTCCCGAAAACAGGAATTAAAAGAAAACATTGAAGTTCATGAAATGAAAGTAGACATTATTGAATCAATACCATGCTCGTACAGGTTGTAAAAGAAACTGATATATTGTACAAGCATATTGAACTAGTAGCAGTGCACTTTTGTTACTCTATAATACAATATGTGGAAACTATACATCAGTGAAAATTGCGGCATACTGCACGTTAATTTGATTCGTAACTGTGTGGGTGAGAGTTTGAAATGCGGAAATTTCCTTGGCCCTCTTTGCTTAAACTGCAAAGGTAATTTCGTCATACCTAATGGAAATTTGCCAAACCTGGAGGAGTTCCACGCCCAGTAGGTAAATTTAACATGCCCTTAGAAGAAGGCCGTTTTAAATTCAATTTCGCTGAAAAAACTATGAACCTTGACTGTGTTTGAATTCGAACCGTTTGGTCGTTGAAGTAAATATGCTAACCAAGGATGTCGGCATTTGAAATAATTTTGATAAGGACCTCGTACTTCAGGAATGATTTATGAATGAAAAAAGGGTTTAATGAAAAACCTTGAGGCAATTTCTATCTAAAATTACTATAAGAACAACTTTTATCTGAAAAGATTGTTCAATAGGTGATTTAGTTTTTTTACCATATAAAGAACTCGGGGGTGAGACAACACGCGAATTTTTCTTACGCATATAGATATGCAAATAGTGTCCACAATTGATTAAATTATTATTTGCGTTTATTTTGGAAACGATAATTATAACGGTCACCCATCCAAGATACTGAACACGTGAAATCCGGCTTAATTCCGGAAATTTTCTCTGATAACTTGCTTCAACGCATTTTTCTAGAAAAACCGTTAAGTTCACGTAAAAGGGCATTAAAGTCATAATAACCGTAACGAGTTAAAAAAATATTATAGTTGTTATCGAGAAAATCGCAAAATAACTTAAAAATTGGTCATTCGATTTTAATTAAATTCTTGACGTCTTACACGTGAAAGATAAAAAACCGAAATATAAAATTTCATTTTTATATGATGTTTAGTTTTTGAGATACGTTGTACCCGATGGCGATGCCATCAATAATCAAAATTATAATTCACATCAGCATACCTAAGAATTAGATAAAAATGTATATAAAATTCTTAGACATCGATAATGTGTTTTAACCAAACATAAATTTAAACTTAACCTTTTACAATGGATTGTAAGATTACTAAGGTGCGGTAGATTTGTTAAAAGCAGAAGATGGACAGGTAATATAAATTTACGTAACCATAGCTATAGACAGTGTAATTTAAAGAAGCGGAAAATTTAGCAAACTTGTCGCAAAGCCATGTAAAGTAGCAAGTAAGACCCGAAACTCGCAAAAAGACACGTGCATTTAAATTTGAAACGGCCTACGTGAGAATCGAGAAGCTAGGTTTAGTTCAAAGGCATTGCCTGAAATTCAAATAACCAACAACCCCATTGGACAATGACAATTTACGAAAGTTATATAAACCCAAACTCAAGTAAAAACTAGGTCTTTTCCTGATCTACCATAAATTCTTATAGCGCATCGGTCAATAAACGAGTACATCAGCAAAGTCCCTGCAAATACATTGCAGTAAAAGAATTACAATAGAACCACCACAAGGGGAATTCGTTCAAGTACGTAATTCAAAGAAATTAATAAAACTATACCGAGTGTTGTAAGAAATTCAGAGTGGACATCCGAATCGCCAGACAAAATCAGCCAGAAGACAACGAAGAGGTTAGTTCTAGAATACTTATCATTATCGGCGAACGCGAATAGCGAGTGCTTAATTAGTAAACCAGTTAAGTTTAAAGGACCTTCATTTGAAATTTATTATGTAATAAAAACATAATTAAATTAGCTTAAACAAAGGTCGTAAATATTTATTTTCATAGCTTCTATAAATGCAGGTAGAAAAGCTTTATTTAAGCTACACATAAATAACTTAGTTCATAGTACGATAAGTGTTAACACAATTAATTCAATATTTACCAACTTTATACAAATTGATCGCATCGATAATATTTTGAACCAAATTCAACATTGATTTTATTTATTACTTTATTTTTCTTTGTTGTATAATTAACTTTCAAACTATTATCCTATTTAAATAAATTCACTTTTAAATTGATATTGTCGTATTTGTCTGAGAAAGACAAAAGAGTTGTAAGTACCTAAGTTAAGCCTTCAGATAAAGCTAAAGGTGTCTCTAAAATCTCAAGCTACGGAATACTGTTATTGTGTGGCCGTTGCCTCTAGAAAAAAAAACTTATTGCTCGTCTGATCCAACATTGATAGTAAATCAGTTAAATAAGGCACGGTTACTTGATTTTAGAAAATTTATCAGAGAAACTGCTTAGCTTATATCAAGTAGAATGAAGTGGCTAAGAAATATACTAAGTTTTAAAAAAATCGTTATAGCCGATTCCAAGAAAATTGCCAAAAATAGAAAATTTGAAAAATATCTAAACATGACAGAAATAAAGTTAACTCCGGTTAGTAGATTTAGACCAAATTCTTGATTAGACATACAAAGGCAATTATGACTACAAATCTAAATTTTCATTCAGCCAGGACTTTTAGTTACAGCGTTAATTTATTTAGAGTTAATGGCGAAGGTACATCTAGTTGCTCGTTTTACAGAAAAGTTTCTTAGAAGCAGCCTAAATTATATAAAAGGGCATTAAATGGCTAAGAAATGCAGTAAGTTTTAAAAAAAGTCGTTAAGGCCGATTTCTAGAAAATCGCGAAAAACGAAAAATTCGGGAAATATCTAAAAATAACTGAAATAAAGTTGTACTGCTAGTTAGTCGATTTTAACCAAATTCTTGATTTAGCATACCAATGTAGTTAGGACCGCAAATATGAATTTCTATTTATCTAGGACTTTCAGTTCCATAGTTATTTTATTCGTAGTTAATAGTAAGAGTACCTCTGGATACTCGTCTTACGGAAGATTTTCTGAGAAACTATCTTAAATATATCAAAGGACATGACATGTCCAAGAAACACAATCAATTTTAAAAAAATGGTTAAAGCCGATTTCGAGAAAATCGCGAAAAACCAAAAAATGACAAGGGTAAAGTGGCACTTGCGGTTATCGGATTTTAGTGAAATCGTTTCTGTCGTGTGCGAGGATGGATGCAAACTTAAATATAGAATTTGTTTAGCTACGAGTTTTTGTTTTCGAGATATCCTGTTCATATACACACAGACACCAATTTTTAAAAACTGATTTTCGAGCTCAAGAGACCCGAAAACGTCTATTTTCACTAAAATTTCAACATCGAAAATTTTGGGCGAAAACTACTTTATACTATATATTTCATATAGGTAAAAAAAAGTAAAAATTAGCGATGGGAGATGAAGATGATTTATTGAACTAGTACGAATCAAAACTAAAATTATAATAATATTATTCAAATACCTAAAACAATTCTAAACTTAGCCGATTCAAGTATATTTGTAATAAGAAAATCAATTTTAAACATTTGAAGGCTATTTACAGAGTTAAAAGTAAATAATAGGAATAACAACTTTAAACATAGTAAATTATCTACTGCTGCAGTATTTTATTTTGCGAGTGTTGAAAAAATTGGCAAGTAAGTTGTTTTTGTAAATGGAGTGGGTTGGGAAATGATCTTGCTAGATTTTCGGTCTGACATTTTGTTTATCTAAATCCACCACTTTACAGATGCGATCCTGTGTTTTACAATTGCTTTTAAGAGGTTCCACGTTTTAAATTTTTAATATGCAACGTTTTCTTACTAATATTTCTCATCAGCCCTTTCTCTGTATTAAAATGTATATTTTATATTTTCGTATCTGTAATAATTTCTTTCAAAGTAAAGATAATGTTAAATCAATTGTTTTTAGGCGCTTTTAGAAGTGATTTTAAGTTAAATTTAAGCAGATTATATTTCCTTTGACTAAACCTTAACAATAATGAGACGAAATGTTTTGATTTTCCAAGTGCCTGGTAGATGTCGAAGTTATTACTTTAAAGGACTTGCTTTGATCTCATTCCTAAATTAAACTATTGGTTTTGCAAATTTAATTTTGACAAAAGATTACAATTATTTACTGTTTTTATTCAATATTAAATAGTAAATTAATACATAAACAAACGGTATAATATTTAATAAAATCTAAACACCAAGTTCAAATAGTTGATAACGGTTTTATTGTTTCAGTCTAGGAACTGAAGTTTGAGGTTTGAAATAAATGCTAGAGTTACTCGCTTTGTTTATTCGTTGAAAGTGTGTCGCCTGATGCAATATTTTACCATCATGTGCCACTATCGAATTTAAAACAAAATTGTTTCTATACAAAGCAGGGCTCGTTGATATACTTCAGGTAGAAAGGAATCCACATAAAATGAAAGCACGCTTGAGTTTCTCTAAAGCATCAGAATTAAATAATCGACCATGATTTTCGGATTATAATTACAACCATTTCGTTTCCATTTTGTACTAGAACTTACTGTTGTTGAATTATTTAAAGTATTTTATTTAATTCTGAACAACGTTTTAAATTACATTTAAGATTTAAGCAATTCCCTTTCAGATAATTACATATACTTGGTGATACTAAAATATACAAGATAACGGTAAAATTCAGAATATCGTGTTTCCTTCTTCATTTAGCAGAAATTAATTATTTTTGAAATGGACTCTGCCCCGAAGCCCTTATACTAAATGAAAGCTTTAGAAAAAGGTTCGATATTCCCTACGCTGGAATGTACACACTACTTCCTCACGTATTCTAAATAGACATCTTTGTTACACCTTTAATCATGCAAATTCGAGCATATTCATCAGTGCGAATTTATTTATTTACAATAAGTAATTATAGGCGATATAATTGAATCTAAGAAGTTCAATAATTAATTGAATAAGACTAAGTTTAAATCTTTACGAAACATACATTCGAATAACCAGAGTTCAACAAACTAAACAAAAACACATTTAATAAGTTTAAGCACTCATTTAATAACATCATCTTAGGCGCTATAAACAGTTTGTGGATGAGATTAGATGTAATTTTATTTTCAATTGCGATTTTTAGTTAATATTGGTTTAAAAGATTAATTAAAAATTTCCACATATTTGTATTTGCTTTAACATTACATACTTTTTATAATATATTGACCCAATCAGGACATTATTTCGCTATCCATGATTATATTAACGCAATGGCCTCTCTAACGAATAATGAAGTGCTAGAGAGAGTTCAATATACAGCAATGTCGCAAATTTAAGTTTCCGGAATTTATTTGCAGAAGTTCTGCAAGTTCTAGGTGATATACAGAAAACTATTATCATATCTCCTCATAAGACGTTGGGGAAGTTAAGCCAAGAAACGAACATTTCACTGCGGTGAGGAAAATGCTGAAATTCTATCCCCATCGAATGTATATTTTCATGAACTGCAACAGTCGAACTACTTTATATACACGCACTACGAGTATTGCCTGTAGTTTAAGAAATTAATTCATGGGAAGATATCCATCTTAGATAAGGCGTTTTTCACCAACGAGGTATGGTTTCACCTAACTTGACATGTCGGTAACTAAAATTACTGAACATAAAGCACTGAAGACATATACCTGTTCATCATAAATAAAATGTGCAGATCTAACTATCCGAAGTACTCTTTGCGTAGACATTTAAAGCAAACTAAGTTCGAAAACAATCCACAAACTTTGAAAGAATTAAAAATTTATATCATTGCAACAATCTATTGTAGATATTAGTGAATACTACATAGAGTAGCTCGGAATATTCTTCAACGTACGAGGGTTGCCTTTTATGTTGTTACAAATGACCACTAGATGTCGCTAGTGTAATAAGTTATTGCCATATTCGTAAAATTTGACATTTTGTATTG
>JAHWXV010375685.1:0-11870 GCA_024586415.1 Phrixothrix hirtus | reverse complement strand
TTAATTACTTTTTATTTAAATCTATAAATTATTTTTGGTTTAAATGAGCTCAAAATTTAATTATAAAACTCTTAGTACATGTATAAAGGAATTTATAAATGCATGAATATTTATACTTTTAAATTAATTTTAGAGTTTGCAATTTAGGTTTATAGGAAAGTTACTAACATCAATAATTCCAATTAAATTTAAAATGTGTAAGAGAAAGTCGTGTGTTGTTTCATACCAGATTTTTCTATATGTATTAAAAATTAAAAATTATTTACTAGATAACAAAATTGAAAAACAATAACAGAAATCATACTTTTACTTTTAATTTCGTTTAATTACATCTATAAATGTAAATGACAGTAATAGTTCTTGTTATCCAAACCTTTACTGCATTATATCTATATTTTTTAACGTACAAAATTCAACATTAAGCAAAGGCACATTATTAAATCGTTTAATAGGAATGCTTTTAGATATTTTGGTTAATCTTCTCAATATGAGATGCATTATTTGTGATCAAATGAACTGCTTTTAAAGTTATGTTAAGTAAAGGTTGAACAGAATGCTGTGCACCCAGTGAAACATGTTTTTAAATGTAAAGGTATGCATTCTTAAGGTCATTATGTTGTCTAACTCAAGTGGTAAAATGTTGTTCGTGACTATCTAACTTCTGAAATTCTATTAATTGGAGATGATTTTTATATTTAATTGTGAAATATATTCAATAGCAGATAAGGACTTGTATTCTGAATATAAAAAAGCGTAGTATATAAAACCTGAAAGCAACCTTAAACAATAGTGGTTTGGAACCAATTACTTCTACAGTATGAAGAGAACGATTCTTTAATTCAAATAAGAAGGCAGCATGTATATATACATACAACATTTTATTCTGTAAGAAACAAATATAATAAAATATTTTTTCACTTCCGATTCTAAAATGCCACATTTAGACACTTGTTTCCAAGACTATGGCGACACTTTTAATTACAATTACAAGGTTTAAGGTCTCGAATGGAGAAAAAGTAAATTTAATCCCGTATAAAGAAAGTAAATTCTTGGTAACAACAAAAATTAACCAATTAATAGTATATTATATACTAAGGGACTAAAGTGCCTTTTTTAATGCCAAAAAAGAAATAAAAGAATGAAAATCACTTTAGTCCTGAGATATGTACACTAGTTCCAGAAGTGCAATATATTATTACGCAACAAGTTATGCATTATTTAATTTTTTTAGGAAACAGCAATGATCACCAATACAAGCATAACTATTTTTAAAGCAGTTGCAGATATAAACAAGAGTTTCAAAAAATACGAGGGGCACTATTCATATTGCGAGTCTTGGCAACACTACGTGTTTAAGACGCCATCCAATATTTGTAATGGAAAGTTTTCAGGTAATACAACCTATTACCTGACGAATGGTGTTCCGCATCAAAACATCAACCAAGAAAAACTTTATTGCAGTAGATTTTGAACAAAATAAGCTTACAGAGTGCTGATGATTTATTACTGGAAAGTATTAGATGGAAAATTAGTTACATATCGGTAAATTTTGAGAAGAAGTGAAAGTTAGCTGCGTCTCGCCGACATAGGTAACATTCTTTTTATTGCTTTACTAGTACAATAAGTCATTAGAGAAATCTATCCCCGATGCAGGCCAATCGCCCTTGGATTATACAAATTTTTAGGTATGGTTCTGTTTTCTTACAGACTTCTATTGAAATTCCGTTCGTAGCTGGAAGAAAGTGGCGTAGATTTTGTTATACGCAATAAAAGTTCTAATGATGACAGTCAGGATAAACAATTGAAAATACTTGGAAGACCGTCAAAATCTTTTGGACAGTGCACGGATGCTGCTAAACGGATGGAGGTCAAGGATCTTCTTGAGTCAAGGTCTACAGCATAGTTATCGTTTGTCGCACAAATGACTACGTGTGCAAGTGGAAGTCATGTAGAAGCAAACATGTTAAGATCATTTTCTAAGTTATCCAAAGATGCCGGAAATATAAAGAAACACCAGTAAGAATCGCAACGAGCTTACACGAGTGAAGAAGCACTTGTTTTATACATTGATACGAAATTACGAAAACGAACTTTCAATAAATAACATTTTATTTATCCTTCTGTAGTGGCATTAACCAAATGCTAAAAAAGAATGTCTTCCTATAGCTCATGTAATAACAGTGGATGAAACAAATGCTTCGATTAATGTAAAAACTTTTGTACCTCTTACCACTGAACATTTACTTAGAATACATAAGTCTGTTGTCACTGATAAATTGCCTGATAATAGTACGTTAACATTGATTTGTAAATAGGGAGGTGATGGCAGTTCTACCCACAGCACGTATAAGTAAAAGTTCGCATTTAGCGATAATCATGTTGTCTACGCTAATTACTTTTTCATTATATTTGTCATCCAGGTAATCTTAATAAACAGACAACATTTGTAATTATGTGCATTGCCGCATAATTAGCTACTTATGTCATGAGATATTTAATTTGTAACAATTTAATAAAATAAAATAATTTTTTGCATCTAAATCACTCAATTTAGCCACTGTGCGTCGGTGAACGAACGGCGACCACGATTAAACTCGTTTTACCAGCGTTTCATAATGGCAAAGTATGAGGCTTCATCGCCAAAAGTTGAAATAAGTTGATCGATGCACTCTTGTCTAGATAATGAACGTCGAAAGTCGTAATAAATCATCGCACGAAAAAAAAATTCAATTTTTACGTTGAGGCAGAATTTTGAAGTCACTATAAATACCACTAATCACGCTCAAATGTCAAAATAAGGTTATGTTCGAAAATTTCAAACTTTCCATTACAAATATTGGATGGCGTTTTAAACACGCAGTGTTGCCAAGGCTCACAATATAAATAGCTCCCCTCGTATTTATTGAAACTCTTGTTCTAAATCTGCATTCTAAAACCAACTGCTTTAAAAATTTTAAAAAATAGTTATGCTTGTATTTGTCATTGGTGTTTCATAAAAAATTAAATAATGCATAATTGTTGCAGTAACAACATATTTTGCACTTCTGGAACTAAAACGCCATATTTAGTCTTTTGTTTCCAGGACTAAAGCGACACCTTTAATGTCAACGGATTACATTTTTACTTTAATTCCAGATGGAAGTAATAGTATATTATATACCAAGGGACCAAAGCGCCCCTTGTGATCCCGAAAGTGCAAAAAATAGTGTACATACCCCAGCACTAAAGTGCTTTTTAATTCCTCGATAGATTATTTATTTCTCGGGATTAAAAAAGACACTTTAGTCCCTTCGTATATAATATACTATTAATTGGTTAATTTTTGTTGTTACCAAGAATTCACTTTATTTATGCGTTATTGTATTAACTTTTCTCCCTCCGGGACCTTAGTCCTTGATCTTTAATCCCTTGTGATTAAAAGTGTCGCCATAGTCTTGGAAATAAGTGGCTAAATATGGCGTTTTAGTCACGGAAGTGCAAAAAATACTTTACTATAACGTAATTAAACGTAATTGGTTCCAAATCACTATTGCTTAAGATTTCTTTCAGGTTTTTTATGCTTCGCTTTTTTACTTTCTCTTAGCTATATGAAATATAGTGTAGAGAAAGTATTGTTTTCGTCCAAAATTTTCGATGTCGAAATTGTAGTGAATCTCCACTACAGTTTCGACATGTAATTACATGTTCTCGGGTCCCCTGAGTCCGAAAAATCATGCCTTTAAAAATTGGTCTGTCGTGTGTGTATGTCTGTGTGTGTGTGTGTGTGTGTGTGTGTGTGTGTGGTTGCGTGCGTGCTTGCGTGGGTTATTGCGAGCGCACGAGCATGCGAGCGCGCGTGCTTGCGCATGTACATGCGTGAGTGTGTGCCTGCTTGCGTCCATGAGCGCGCGCGCATGCGAGCTTGCGTGCCTGATTGCATGCGCGCAAGCATGCGGGCGCGCGTGCTTGCGCATGTGCATGCGTGCGTGCGTGCGTGCGTACTTGTGTCCGTGAGTGCGTGCGTGCGTGCTTGCATGCGTGCGTGCGTGCATGCGTACGTGCGTGCGTGCATGCGTGCATGCGTGCGTGCGTGCATGCGTGCGTAGATAAACGAAATTTTATATTTGAGTTTGCATCCCTCCTCGCACGGGACTGCAACAATTTCACTAAAATCCAGTTACCCGAAATGCCATTTGACGCTTGTCATTTTTTGGTTTTTCGCGATTTTGTCGAAATCGGTTGTAACGATTTTTTTAAATTTATTATATTTCTTAGAAATTTAAAGCCCTTTCATATAATTAAAACAATTTCTCAAAAAATGTCAGTAAAACGAGTAACCGGAAGTAGTGCTACCGTTAACTACGAATAAAATGACTATGAAACTGATAGTCCTAAATAAATGAAAATTTGTATTTGATATCCTAACTACCTCCGTATGCTAAATCAAGAATTTTGTTAAAATCGAACAACCGGAAGTGCAACTTCATTTCTGTTATCCTTAGTTATTTTACGAATTTTTCGTTTTTCGCGATTTTCTCGAAATCAGCTCTAACGATTTTTTTTAAAATTATGGAATTTCTTAGATATTTAATGGCCTTCCATATAGGTTTAGCTGTTTCCGAGAAAGTTGTCCGTAAATTGAGTAACCAAACGTACCTTCACCGTTAACACAAAATAAAATAACTATGAATGTAAAAGTCCTAGCTGAATCAAAATTTACATTTCTGGCCATAAGTACCTTGGTATATCAAATCAAGAATTTGATTAAAATCGAATAACCGGAAGTTTCACTTTATTTCTATCATTTTTAGATATTTTCCGTATTTTCTTTTTCGCCATTTTCTTGAAATCGGCTCTAACAATTTTTTTAAAAATTAGTACATTTCTTAGCTATATCATTCCGTTTTATATAAATCAAGCTGAATCTCTAATAAATTTTCAAAAATTGAGTAACAGGAAGTACTTGGTGTATTAATTGTGAACTATATATCTCAAAAACTAAATATGATATATGAATGAAATTGTATATTTAAGTTTTTTATATTCTGCACATGGGACGTTAAGAATTTAGGTAAAATCGAATGACCAGCAGTGCCACTTTATTCTTGCGATTTTTAAAATTTTGCGATTTTCTTGAAAACAGCTATAACTTTTATTTTTAAATGTGCTACGGTTATTACGTATTTAATGCGCCTTTACGTAAACTTTACAGTTTTTCTGAAAAACATGCGTTGAAGTAAGTTATCAGAGAAAATTTCGCCTGTCCAATAACTTGGATGGGTGACTATTACAATTATCGTTTCTAAAATAAACGTAGACAATAATCTAATCCTTTGTCGACACTATTGGCATATCTATGTGCGTAAGAGAAAGTCGTGTGTTGTATCATACCAGATTTTTTATATTCAGAATACAATACCTTAACTGTTATTGAATATACTTCACAATTGTATATAAACATCATTTTCATTTCATAGAATTTCAGAAGTTAGATAGTTACGAACAACATTTATACTAATTGAAGTGAAATAACATAATGACCTTACGTATGCATACCTTTACATTTAAAAACATGTTTTACTAGGTGCACAGCATTCTGTTCAACGTTTACTTAACATAACTTTACAAGAAGTTCGTTTGATCACAAATAATGCATCTCATATTCAGAAGATTAAAACATCTAAAAGCAAACGTATTAAACGATTTAACAATGTGCCTTTGCTTAATGTTGAATTTTGTTTGGTAAAATGTATAGATATAACGCAACAAAGTTTTTATAACAAGAACTATTACTGTCATTTACATTTATAGTTGTAATTAAACGAAATTAAAAGTAAAAGTATGATTTCTGTTATTGTTCTTCAATTTTGTTATCTAGTAAATAATTTTCAATTTTTAATACATATAGAAAAATAATAATGTTGGTTAAAATAAAAATTCAATTGTTTACTCAATAATTTTCTTATTTGCAACCGGTTTTGTGATCTATTTTAATACAGCTTCTCAGGCTAAGAATGAAATATTTTTAAGATTGAGTATAAAAAATACAAATTAAGTTATGCCTACTTACAAATTGTATGCAGTTATATAAGAGTCCTCACTTAGTTAATTAGTTATATTATCCAAAGTGAACAATCATATATCCTTCAAAGGAAACATCGTGAAAGATCTCCCTCCTAATTGATAAAATTGAAATATGATATAGACAAATAATGTCTAAGAGGCATGTATTTTTAGCTAACAAGGATGAAAGTATTTTATAAAGTTGGTTCTATACTATCTATATAATTTGGTAAAGGCACTTTTTACCACTTTATTTCGTACATTATTCTAAAATTACTACTTAATTAGCAGCATCTTGAAAACAAACGACTTTAGATATGGGGAAACTTAAAGAAAATCTATAGAAAATTAAAATATCTATCTAATGAATACATAATAGGATATTCTATTGGAAGAATTTGTGTAAAGGCGTTTTCAAATTATCCAAATTGTTACCATAAAAATTGCACTCTGTACAATAAGGGAACGAGTTTTTAAACACAGCTTAAAAACAAACTTTTTCAGTTGACGTGAAGTATTTTAGTTACAAATCTTAAAACCGTATGGTTCTGGGAAAATTTAACGAAACAACTGAATTAACCAATTTTTTTGAAACTTAAGCAAATATTTTCGAAACTATAAAAGATAGCATAGACTATGTTCATTTATTTTTCGTCTTCTAAGGAATATGTAACAATCTATACCCTTACATTTAAAACAAGCTATGTTAAAAGCTACTTCCGTTATAACCGAAAACCATATGAAACTAAAAATAACCAGAAAAAACTTTTTTATTTAATATTTTGCTCTAAATGGAAGATATCGAAAAAATACGCACTATTGGTAGGCCTTATATAACTGGATGATCACACTAGAACATAACGCCACCAATTTACTTAATTTTTGTGGTCATTGTAAATCTAATATTGTAGATTTTTACGTTTTTTTCTATAAGAGTTTGATTTTTTTTTTGGGATGTACGGTATTTGTTAATAATAACATTTCTTTTGGATTTTAATCAAAATAACGAATTAAGAAGGGGTTTAAAAGGGTAAAATAAATGGAACACATGTAGTAAATACCTCTTTTTAATACTATTTGTTTAAAGTTGTTTAATGTTGAACAATTCTTATTTCATTCATTAACTTTCTACTTTGAGTCATATTCATAACCTTTCTTAATTTAATGATGTAAAGTTTAAAAAAGAAATAAATCAATAACGAAAGTTGCGGGTTTACATCTTCAAAAACTAAAACCAATGCTGAGATACAAGGCAAAAACTAAAAATGTGCGTTTTCTAAAAACATCAATACCTTATTTTTAGGGCGAGGGTAATGGATAATGAAAACTTCAAAAATGACCTGGAAAATATTCTACGCCTACTAAGTTTTACGCAATCGTATTGAAATTTTATTTTTCTTATGGGCGCAATATTGGATGTTTACATTTTTGAAATCGTCATAAAAAGAACTTTTCAATCATGTACAACATTCCTATGTTCAGTAAATAATAATGATCACAAATTGCGAAATTGCAATTTGACCGAAGTAAGTGTTGATTTAGAAGATTGCTCATACAATAGCAAGATTGTTTGTTACACAATTGCAACAATTCTACGTTTTCTAAATGTCAAACTAAGATTAACAGTTTTATATCTTCTCGGTGCAAAATAAGTTGATGAATCGCAAGTTTGAAATGAATATTTTTTCGAATAGTAATAAATATGATATGTTGGAGTGTTTTATTCTCTGTAGGAGAAATGATGCAAATGCCACAGAAATGTATTTCAATAAATATCGAGAAAGATGCCAGCCAGGTAGAAACATGTTCCGACGATTACGTGATAATTTAATAAACTACGGCAGTTTCGTTACGTCGAAAAGAAGTAAATATGGAAACTAAAATGCAGAACATATGGTTCTACAAGCCGTAGTTGAGAAACCTCGTACCTTGTTACCCGAGATTGAAAGCACTATTGGCGTCTTTCGATCAATAGCTGGTAATATTTTAAAACGCCACAAATACCATCCCTATCGTGAATGACCTTGCCAAGGGCTCCAAAATGGTGATGCCATGAGAAGAATCGAATTTTGCCAATGGTTTATCAGAAAACTTAAACAAATTACACTTGTTGAACTCTACATATAAATAGCGCAAATGATTAAATTAATATTTTTAAAAGGCTATTATTTAAAAAATTATGCAATCAACCACCCAAGAACTTATCGCACCCAACCTTGGCTAGCTTTTGGGATCGTAAAAGTAAGCGGTAAATGATTTATTAGGAGATTAAATGAATACTAATCTGAAGAGTTCTCAGTTTAGTGTATGTACCTCTTACATTCTGATAGTATATTGAGATCTCATTACTAGTAATTGAGAATTAGTACTACTCTGATTATATATGGTAAAATCGTTATACACTATCTTATGCTGTTTTAGCGTTGATCTTTGCGAAAATTTCTGGAAAGCTAAACCATCATTTTATGGATATAATATATCATATTTCTTTCTCCTTAGAGTGGTAAGGACTAACATAGTATTCAGCCGACCAAAAAGATAATCTCCGAAGTATTCCGGAGCACTCAATTTAAACGTAACATTTATCGGGGCAAGGAAATTAGCTTACAAAATCACGAAGTTCTTAAATTTGGAATGAAAACAATTTACTACATTTTCAGCTGCTGCGTTAATACATAAGTTAAATATAAATCCAATATCATTTTTATAATCGCTTACCATTATTTGTATAAGCTAAGACCAATGCATGTCCTCCGGTACGTATTTAAATACAATAGAAGGTTATTTGCTATTAAAAAATTAGTAAAACGATTATCAGATTTGTTTGTCGCAGTACTCCTCCATCATGTAATACACAATTTTGGTTTAAAGGAATTTCTAATAATCTTACAAATGCTCAAAAGATAAACCAACGTTGTCAATAAGTCTAAAAAATGTAATTGAAGCAACTGAAATGGAGTATATAACATTATGCTAGCTGAGGAATACGTAATGTACTGTTATGAACCTGAAAGTGTTCATCATAATCTTCAAAAATAAGGAAGTTAGTAAAATTGACGTGAAACATATTGATACTTATTGCTACCATTGTCATTTGTGCCAAAACGTACTTATGACACCGATAGCGTAGCAGCAGATGAAGATCAGCCTAACTAGATAGTAGAGTTCCATGTGAATAAGAAGCTAACAGCGGTCAGATACCTTGTATATAAGACAATACCGGGGGTAATGTATATGCCGCCCATTTCCCTTAAACTTAGTTGCCACGAGTATTGACGCACTCTACATATTATCACCTGAAGCGGTACTCTACAAATAGAAAGCAACTTTCAGTACTAGATAAAGTACTATCAAAAGTACTAAGATAATTGGCACAGCCCTATAATTCAACTAGCAAGAGACAGTGATTCGATTCCTAACTTTTACTACTACTGAAATTACTAATTATCAAAGTTCAAGAAGTGAACATACATTTATATATTAGCTTGATAATGGGAAATTTTTCAAGTTCCCTCATATACCGAGCGGTGATAAAGTTTGGAACAACATTCATAATTTTGTTATAATTTTTTATTATACTTGAACACGTCGAGTTTATATTTGAATAAAGCATTTGTAAGCGCATAAATATGGTTTTTAACAGGCCATGTTCTCAAGTTATGACGTCATCAACAGTTTTTTTAAATTAAACCCTAATTTTTTTATAGACCTTGATAGACTTGTTCACTGCAGAAATAATGGTATAAAAAAATAGTACCTGCTATAATACTTTTTTTAGAAAAACATTTATAAGATTTAATAACGTCATTTACTTTCAACAGAAGTAACATTTATAATTAAAAAGAAACAAACGAAATCATTCATAAAATTTAACAAAAATGTTTAAACTGTTTACTGTTTACTATTTGAACATGCCTTATTCGTGTATAATTGTTTTGCACTGCACGTTGCATCATTTATGGGACGATGTTTTGCATTTCCGTTCGAATTCGATGTTTTAAACTTTCCAAATTTAGGTCTATTTATGTAAACTGTTGATTTTATGCGACCCTACAAACAAAGAGTGAAATTAAGTCCGGAAACTTCACAGACCACTGAATTGGTCGTCGTCATCCTATCTATCAACAAAGCCATTTAACATCAAGCAATTGCCCCAAAGTGAAGACGTGCTTTGTCTTGTTCTGATGAGGCAAATTGGGGACTTCGTTATTTGGAAGAAAAACTGCTAGAGCTGAAACCAAATAAAATAAAATATCTGGCAGAAGTTACATTTTCTTTAAAATAATAGGGTCCTAGAAGACGACCTTTTATTACTCTGGGCCATACATTATCCCTGCCTTAACGCTGTATGTGACACACTTGGGGCCAATATGGCTTTTTTCGTGTTCAATACCTGCAGTTATGAGCTTGAATAGCCCCGTTAAGGTAGAAAGTGGCTTTGTGGGAAAAAATAATGTTATTTAAAATGTTAGGACACCTCTCACAGCGTAACATCAAGTCTTTACAAAACTGTAACCAACGATCTGGATCATCTTCATATAATTCTTGTATTAAGTAAACCTTAAAATGTTGGTATTTCTCATATTTTAATAATTTGACTACCGTCGAAAATCGGTATCATTATTCAAGCCAATTGTCTTATGGAAGTATGAGGATTTTCTTCAGTTTGCAGCAAAATTTTTTATTTAGTTTCCAGGTATATGTTCGGTCGGCTTCGGCAAGATAAGGCCCATACATTGGCAGTTTCTTCAAATTTTGAAACTGTTATACTTACTATAGAGCTTACAATTGGAACCTTATCAGGATGTTCTTTACTAAATAAGTCGCCTTCATAATCTATAACCTTATCCAACCATAACTAGAATTTTTATTCGCTGCCGTTCTTTTAAATTAGGCATTCTTAATTTTATTTTTAAAAGTTGAGTACTTGGGTACAAATTTGACAGACATCGATAACTTGTTACTTCAAACTACATCAATAAAATTTACTTGATAAGTGCTAACTAGCGTTGCAGTACACCTATTTTAGCTTTAATACTAAACTATTCAACATTTTACATGTGTTTTGTTGATTAGATAATGCAAATTTTACAAGCTAAGAAATTGGTTTTGGTTCCAAAAATGAGGGTTGTAGATTTAAAAAAATGTTAATGACGTTATAATTCGAAAATATGAGCTATTAAAGATCATCTTTCTGCGCTCACAAATGCCTTATTGGAATATAAAATTAATGTTTTCAAGTATTTTTCAAAAAAAAATTAACATGAACTTTGTTCCGAACTTTATCACCAAAGTACAAATAAATCTTCAGGCAGTTATTTCGAAATTTTAGATGGACAAATTCAACGTACTCAAACTTGGATTGGTCATTCACGACAAGTGCTTCAACAGTACCCCGTATATTACGAATTTATGAATTCAATTTACACTCAACATTAATATACCGAATAAGAAGAAAAAACTAAGTAACATTACTACAGGAATATTGGTTAATAAATTTTAAATATAATAAACTCATAAAATCTAGTTAAATCAATGATTAAAGTCAACAAGTACCTAGAAAAAATGTGAGAAGAATAAATTGTGAGACAATGTTTTTCAAGCATGCAATAAATTGGCACAGCATGATTATTTACTGGTTTACCATCTATTGGTACACTCGTAACGTGTACCTGAAATCGATGCCAAAATCTCCTTTCTGTTGTCCTTAATTAATTTTCTTTCACGGAAAAGGCGATTTTGTACAGTGTAATTTAAGCTACACGTTAAAATGATTTAATTTTTCCGAACATTTTATTTAGAATTTTATGTCAGCACCCGGTATACTT
>JAHWXV010375682.1:0-13343 GCA_024586415.1 Phrixothrix hirtus | reverse complement strand
AGCATAGATGGAGTATCAATGTTTGGGGAGGTATTCTTGGTGAGCACATTATCAGTCCCTACTTTTTTGAAAGGAGTCTGAACGGACCAACATATTTAGATTTTCAACAAAACGTTCTCCCTGGTTTATTGGAAAATATCCCACGAGTGCTTTTTCAAGGGGTGTGGTGCAACATAATGGTGCACCTGCCCACTATTCAAGAGCAGTAAGCGATATCTTAAACGATGCTCATCGAGACAGATGGATCGGCAGAAATGGCACTGTCAACTAGCCAGCTCATTCGTCAGATCTAACTAAACTCGATTACTTTTTATGGGGATATGTAAAGAAAGCTGTTTATTCGGTACCGTCTACTACTGTTGACAATATGCGTGAAAGAATAATAAATGCTTTCCAAAGTATAACACCACAAATGTTACGAAATGTCCAAAGGAATTTCTTTGAAAGAATTAATATGTGTTTGCAAGAAAATGGACAACATTTTGAACATCTACTATAGCATGAAGGTTTTTTTTCACTTTTATTTTCTTTTCTTACGGATAGATTAATTTAGTATTACAATGTAACTAAATTTTATTAAATATTTCGAAAATAACTTACGATAGGTATAAGGAACTCCCATATCAATCGACAGAGAATTTAATTTTGCATCAGATTCTGAAACAATATATAGGGTGCTCTATTTGAAAAAATTGAGAAAACCGTGTCTTAAGTTGTCTATCTTTAAAAATTAATTCTGGACACCCCGTATGCAATATAGCCACGGAATTTGAGCAGAAGTATCTCCAAACTTTCAGTAACAGCTACTTATAGTAAAATTTGTTAAACTTCATATTTGTGTATCTGGTGATTTTTTTATGAGAGGACGACACTTGTAGTTTATTTTACAACAAAATTTATATCTTTAAAACTACTAATTAGATAGCACTAAGATTTAAAATATGAATAACGATCATTAAAAGTCATACCAAAAAGCAAAAATATATAGGGTGTTTTATTTAAAAAAATTGAACTCCACTGTATCACTTATTTTATAGAACACTCTGTATAACCAGAAATAATTTTAGAAAGTGCCCATTTATCTCCTGAAGACTTTGTGAAAATTAAAATCTCTACCTATAATAGCACCGGAGCTATGGAAGGCCGGCGCACTAATGCCCCACCCTGTATATTAAATTTATTTGTTATTCGAAATATTTTATTTTTATTTGGAGCAAATCGCGTGTAGGAATTCCACTATTTTAGGACCATCCCTGGCCATAAGAAGGGTCTATATGTTTGTTCTACGATTTAGTTTAGTTTGGGCAACTGTTAACAAAACATTTTCTAATTCCTATGTCAATTAGGAACCTAAATAATTATTGGCATTGAAGAAAAATTCTTAACACTGGCGCCTTTTAACTTTGGGGGGAAATTGATCTGATTTAAAGTCGAAAATTAATAATGTTTATGTTTCGCACATGTTGTTTAGACTCTGGATAATAAATATGTTTAGAAATAAGATTGTTCTATACAGTGATTTTTGTAGAATTTATTGTACGGTTTTATCGTAATGTTTATACAGGACCGTCTCCAAAAATTAGCACCGGTTATTAAGTAAATACTGGATTCAAATATTCTTAGGTAAACCTATTTGTTAAAAGGTTTTGTCATATAAACTAACAATGACACCTTTATATATAAATACATTTTAGGCAATTTTATTTCCCGCGGTTTTAGAAGCAACCTAAATCTATTCTTTACTTCCTTCTCTTAGGGAGAGTTTTCTGCCCGGGCCTAGTTCGTTTGAGGAAGACTAGGAGTATATCAGCGATGGTTGGAGCTGTTACAATCTACTTCTTTTCTTCGAAAAGGGTAAATGGACTTAATTTGGCAATTTGTTTTCCTTTTAAGGAAACTTAGCCTAGTTTTCTGGAATTTTATTGGCCCTTTTAAGACTTCTTTTCTTAAGGAAGTTAGCCTCTCATTTTGTTCTTTAACAAAATATTTTTCAGGCTAAAAGGATTGCATTTCTTCTGAATAGCAATTATGTCTTTCTTAGTTTGGTTTGCCATATTTAGCGTTAAACTTTGCAAATTTGTTATTCTAGGGGAGATTGCGTTTTTAAAAGGTGCGTAATTTTTTTGCAAATTTTAGGAGCACTGTTTTTGCTCTTGCATTTTGAATTTGGATGGTTGATGCAGGGTCTGTTGCAGTTTTTTACACTTCTGGACCGAAGTATGTATGTTTTCTTTCTCGTGATTCTTTGTACCGTGTTTTGGACGCGTCCTGAGTTTTATTTTCTTCCTTCCTGAAGCATGAAGGTAATTGGTTCTTCTGCAATTTTGGAAGAAAATTTTCTGTAGTGCTCTTATTCTTGAGCCACGATTGTTTTGATACGCTTTCGAACGTATCTCTTTTTTCGAGTTAACTTGTTACTCGGGTTTTTTCTTTCCTTGTAAAGGAGGAGCTTTCGCGTGGTGTTCACTGCCAGTTTTTTTCTTTCTCAGAATTGGAAAGTTTCTTTGGGTTCTTTTCAGGAACCTGTTGTTTTTCATACACGAATATATGTATTTGAGTATAAGATTACTCATTTGTTTTCTTTCTTGAAGAAAGAGCGTTTTGCGAATTAGTAGTTTGCCTACAGTGTTTTTGTGCGATTTAGAGAGAAAATTTTTTTAGAGAGATATATATCCTTCAGTTAGAAATTTTTGGCATTCTGCCAGAGTGTGTGCGTTTTGGGTGATTTAAAGCAATGCCATTTTGATTCCCTTGCTTCGGGTTTCTGGAATTTATTGAGATTTTTATTTTTTTTCTTTTGCGATTTGTGAAGACAAATTGGAATTTTTCTTGTTTATAAATTTAATTCGGGAAAGTTTTCTTCCCGGACCAGAGGCTAATTGGCTCCTTTGCACGATCCTTGGCGAAGGATATCTACTGTTTTCTTCAAAAAGGGTAGGTGGATTTGATTTTTGGCAGTTCTGTTTTTTCTTTTTCAAGGAAATTACCTTTTTCTATTTTATTCCTTATGTTAGGAAATTTATTTAGCTTGGGCCAGACGCTATGAAGGCGGGTCTGGACGTGAACTTGGCGATGGAGGACCCAGTTCGACTTACTTTTTGTTTTAAGAAGCAAGAGGTTTATTGTGGCATCTGTTCTTTTCTAAAGGAATTTGCTTGCCTTTTATTTTCTTTCTTATTAAGGAAGATTTGTTTGTTTTCTATACTTTGCATTTTGTGTGCTTTTACAGAAAAGTTAGTTTTGATCCATAATTAGGATTAGTTTTTCTCTTTCTGAGAAATATAGTTTTAGAGAAATGTTTTCTTCTCTTTTCATTGATTTCTGGACAATATGGTTTGATTATTCTAGTTTTTTATGAACTCTAGTTCTGGCCTAGTTCTATCTTCAAACTCTTTAGGCCTAATTAAGTCAGATTTTCAATTTAATTTCGGTGATTTGCTTCACCTGACGCTCAGCATTTTCTTTTAGTGGTTCTTATCAGGAGCCTACATTTATTTTTCCTGTTCCAGTTTTTTTTTGTTCTAGCAAAAAAAGCTTGATGACTTGACTTAAGCAATTTTGTTTGCTTCATATTTTTAGGTTTGAGACTTAAATTTTTTTGTTTCGTTTTAGTCTTTTTGAGTTGCAGAAGGTTATTGGCTTGGTGAAGAAAAGGTACCGTCTTCATTGAGTCTTCCCTTCTGAGGTGAATGTTCTTGAGAAACGGGTTCTAATTTTTGACTTGGGTTCATTTTTAAGAACTTCGAGAATTTCTCGATCGTTCTTTTCTTTTCATTTCTTTTCTTTTTGCCTATTTTTGGGGAACTTTCGGATTTATTTCAACTTCTTTTAGGTTAGAGGTAAATTAGTTTTAATTTCTGGTTTTTATTTGTTTATAGTTAGAGTTATTTGATTAACAAATGGGCCTGGAGGATTGGGCACGGTCTGGCGCTTTCGTTTAGTTTCTAGTTGACGCTGCCCCAAACTTTTCGTTTCACAAGGTATGCGATCTTTCCTCAAATTTGCTTGTTTACGGGAAATGGAATCATTCACCAGATTTTTGCTCTTGGTTTTTGTGTTGTTTAACACATTTTTTTCTTCCAACCTGAATGGTTGAAGAGTCTTAGTCGGAATGGTAGATTGGGTTTATCTCTGTCTGTCGACGTTTTTAGTAAATGTTTTTTTATAATTTTAGTTAGTTTTTAATCTAGCTTTAGTTATTTAATAAATATGATCTGTTCGGGTCATTCGTCCCTATTCCTTTTTTGAAAATTATTTTTGGCTCCTTATTTGATATACCGATTTATTCCTTTCAGTTAGGAATTCTTAATGATTATTTTTAGTATCCTAGTAACGACACTTCTTCCTGGGTTAGGAAGATTTTTGCATCGGTTAATCTTTTCCGTAAAGAAGGCATTTATATTTCGCCGAGCAGCATCGTTTGGTGAGTTTTTTTACTAATTTGTAGAGTGTGTTACGAGTTGAATTTCGTACCTTTTATTTTTGTACATGATTGTGCATTTCACTTTAGTTTTGTTACCTTTATTGGTATTCAGAAATTCTTTCTGGTCTACATTCCAAATTATTGTATTTTTTAAATTCATTAAATTCCCTGAGTCCATCCCTGTGTTATTATTTTCAGGGAATATAAATTCCGTTTAGCTCTAGAAAACGCATTTTACATTGACGGATTTAATTTTGTATGATATCATGCAAATTTACATTTTAAATCATTTAATTTCATTTTTGCATATAAAGAGGGCGTGATAGTCATCTTCACATTAAATGCTATCATTGAATTTTTCTCGCGCAGACAAGGATTTGGGAGAGCAAGGCATGTCGGTCGTCACTATTTTTGGCAGAAGGAAGAAAGTGTGATATTTCGTAAGTTTTATCCATGTCTATTTAATGGCAGGTGTTGGATTCAATAAAGTTCTTTATAAAACAATGTTACACATTGGCGTGCTACGTTAATTTGTTTAATAATTTTTGGTAAACCCATTTTAGTTTGTTTGGATTTTCGATCGTTAATATCGAAGCTAAGATGGGGTTTTTTCCTTTGAGGAAGAAGCTCATGGTTTCATCTGGTGATAAGCTTCATCAGAAAAGTTAATTACTTTCCATATTTTTTTAAGGCGTCCCCAGGAATCTGTAGCAGGGATGCTGCAAAGACTTTGGTAATTTTTCCTTCGGCAAAAATTGGAGGCATCAATAACTGCCGATTAAACAGATAAGTGATTTTTTTTATATATCGGTGTCCGTTTAGTTCGGGTTACGCAGAATGACGTGCGAATTCCACTATATGTTCTACGATTTAGTGTAGTTTGGGCAACTGATAACAAAACATTTTCTAATTCCTATATCAATTAGGAACCTAAATAATTATTGGCATTGAAGAAAAATTCTTAACAAGTCATAACCTAGAAATTCTATAGCCATTTCTAAGATTTTCAAAATTTTGTATTTAAGTAAAAATGTAATTTAACAATAATTTATTTGTTTTAAAAATATTTTCTTTTAAATATAATATCTACACTTCATGGCAAAGTTTCTTTTAGAGAATCGTCATTGATTTAATCTATTTTCTCTCTTTAATATACACTCCTATCGGAAAAGGCAATATATAGCTGTTATGTTTCTCTCCAAGCAAAAGAACTAGATGTCAGCCATATTTTGTCTCTAGGTTTTTGAACCTCTATTTGATAGTTGAATGTTTATAAATCAAAAGTGGATATTTCTTTGGCTTCAATCAAATGAAATGTTGTAACATTAAATAACAAATTTTATTACCGGCCTCGATTGGTGTAGTGGTTAGCATGCGTATCTCTACGCTCAAAAGGGTAAAAGTTCAAACCCGATTCAGCTTTGTAAGTTTTGCGGACAAAAATTTAAAAAACATGCCTTCCTCTTGCATTTAAATAAAGTCATGGGTCCAATGTTAATGTAATATTTGGCAGATTAAAAATCCATACTGAGGCGTAAAACTCTAGTAGATTGGCGAAATGACCGAAGTATTTCAAGCCAAGACGGCTAAAGGAATTTCAGATTCACGAATCCTCAACCATAAAACAAAACAAAACGAAATTTATTTTAGTTGTCAATTACGAAGTATTATCTTTAATTTTTTGGTTACCAGACATTATTGAAGGTGCTGTATAATGAAATTCTTGGGGATATTGCAAATAAAGGATTAGAAAAAGATAACCAGTCAGTTTGTAGCAATCAGCAACAACTTTACTCTCTTTATCCTCAAAGTTTCAATTGAATCTTAAATTAAATTGCATTAGTCACTAATTCATGACCTGTACGATATGAAACTCGCTTCTATCATGT
The DNA here is from genome assembly GCA_024586415.1 of Phrixothrix hirtus. NCBI lineage: Eukaryota > Metazoa > Arthropoda > Insecta > Coleoptera > Phengodidae > Phrixothrix > Phrixothrix hirtus. The sequence goes on along the minus strand of JAHWXV010375682.1, from coordinate 7,031 downwards.
AATAATTTCTGTTCATCAAAAAATGTAAAGTTATCAATTAAGTATTAAATTATAAGAGTTCTAGTCTTTTGCTTGCGCGTTGCCGGATATACGGAAACGTTTAACACTACCTAATTGGGACACTTTAATCTCAAGTATACGAAAATAAATTTATCAATTAAAGGAATTTGTTAACAAAACTCAAAATTTCACAACTAAAAATTATAGCAAACGATGAAAGTCGCGATACGACAAACTATAAGCTTGCCAAGTTACACAGGACTGAAAAACTGTCTGAGCACGCGTTATATTTCGACTAGAACGAATTTATAAATTTATTGGCGAGTTCAAAGGGTTTGAATTTCGTGTTCACTAAGCATCTGTATCACCGAAATCGTATTTGACTTAAGATTTCTGAGTATGCTACACACAAAATATCAAGCTGTAATAATTAAAATCAAACAGGGAATATGAACTAAACCGCAACACAAGGAGAATGTTTTCCATTTATTTATAAATAAATAATTAATCATCTTTAACGCTAGCTAACCTCTACAGGTGCATACACTATTTTTAAGGTTCAATCCTTTTGTCGTTTTATCGAATTATATCGTGTAAAATACTGCGCCAAACAATTTGTAATCATGTAAATTTAACCAAAATTTCATAATTCGTTTGTTATAGGAAGTACAGGAAACCGCACATTGTTTGTACTGCCCTTAACAGTAACTACATTTCTTTCACTTGAATTACAATCTATGCCCATTGTTGTCATTAGTAAACATCGGCCAAGCAACACCTCATCGTAAAATTGTATAAGAACTTAGTTTGTTATTTGGGTATAAACCATCATCCAAAATTATAGTTTACAAGTGATTCGCAGAATTCAAGCGTGAAAGACCAACGTTTGATGCGGGCTTCCGTAAAGGTCGTTCTTGCGCCTCTATTATGGTTAACAAATTCAATGTTGTGTGTGAAATAATTGAAGTAAATCGGCAGAAATACAGTGAGATGGAAGCATCCTTAGACATTTCAGCGAAATAAATACAAACAGTTCTTCACAATCATTTGAATGTCAGAAAGCTTCGCAGTCGTTGGATCCCTCGCAATTTTGAAGAAGCGCAAAAATAGACGTGACAATTGGTACAATAATTCATTCAGACTCGTTCAAATTCTGTGTATTACATCGTAATGTATCGTTTTCCGAAAACGCAATAAAACAACGAGGAAAAACAAGGTTTAAGAATCGACACAATTCTACGTGTTTTTCCGTTAAAATCATAAATCCGGAATGCAGTAATTAAAACATTTAAAAAAAACAGATAAACTTTAATTGTGCAAAAATATGCGCCAGGACATTTATTATTTCAGAACGCCTATAAAAGCAAATATTGGTTCATTTATTTAATAAGCATATTATAATAAACGAATCAAATAAACCTGCAGATACAAGAATAAATTAATTCAGTTACAAAAAACAAATCATTCCAAATTATTAATTATTAAGAAGTGTTGCTAATCAGCTTAATACATTCCTTTGGGTGAAATTTTTTACATTGCCTGATATCAAATTTAATAAATCCAGCCAGACCTATAAGATAAATTAAAAACTACACCGATTCTCAGAATTTCGTTAGTCAAAGACGAAGTAATACTAATATTCGTCGAATAAAGACGAATACATTCAAAACTTCGTCTTCAGAGTTCTTTCTGGAAGACTGAATCCATATACGCATAGACCTAGATCTCGTCTAAATTGCGCGATATGGGACAAACCAGCTTAATTCTAAAAATACATTCAACTCCGCTGCAGGCGAAACCAGGTCAACTGCATCATCGACTAAGGGAACATGGTCGAACGCTGACACCAAAAGCGTCGCTCTTCATCTCACGCATATTTGAAAGCACCACTGGTAAAATCCTCACGACGCCCACTGGAACAAATTAAATATAAAATACTGACCGTTATTGCCAAGGTAACGAGTCTTAAACGACGATGACTGCTGTGGCGTATTTCTATCCTGTTATTGCCAGAGTAACGAATACACTGTGCGCCTACAACCTACCGAAATACCGACGTTCACAGTGCTAGACTGTTGTTGCCATGGTAACGATTCTTATACCACGCTGAGCGTCTTATTGTCCCCAAGATAACGAAGACGTTTTGCGTCCTCAATTTAACAAATAGGCGCCATTCCGTTCCAGACTTTTGTCAGGGTAACGAGTCCTACACGACGCTAGGCGTCGCAACGCACCGGTAGGCCAACGACACACTGCAGTTGATTGTGTAATGGGAACGACGTACCTCATGCATTAGGTTCGGCTGTTCTTCAGACCGTCGAGTCAAGCGTCTGGATCGTAAACATTTATACTTGCCGTAACACGAACAGGCTAATATCGCTCCATGAGAGACGATACCAATCATAAACAACAAAGAAAATAATTATCGATAACTTTGTCCCGAAATATAAACAATTTGATTGACATTTAAATATTACTTGTTCAAAATTATGTAAATAATTTTCTTGTTTGTCTGAATACACTTTTTGTTAAAGATTTAATGTTGTTATTTCTATCAATAAGCAACTCGGAGATTTTAACATAATATATTGAAGATTGCGACCGTTCCGATAGTGCTAGCGGACGTTTCTACAACAACACATGTCACTGTCGGAGCTATTAACACCCTAGACCATCGTATGAATAATCCTATGATCTTCCCCAAAGAAACTACCGTCTTTGACGACCAGCTCCAGCGACATAGCGAACCTGAATCGATTATACAAATTATTTTCTTGTTACGAGTCGATTCTAGCTCGTAAACATTGTGAGCTAAGCCAAACTGTAACAGTAGTAGGTGGCGAAACATGGATATATACGTACAAGCGTGAAACTAAATAACAATCAACTATAGTGTTTCAAAGTGAACCAAACCCAACTAAAGTGGTACACTCACAAAGCGTGTAAGCGCGTCTGAAAATCTTACGACCTTGGTCGCTTATTTGAAAACACGCGATATATACTTCCGCGTAGTATTAATAAAATCCAACTGGTAAAGTGCCAATATTAGTTATACGTCAAAATTGCTTTGTAATCTTATAAATAATATAATTCCATTTTACGAACAATTAAAACTCAAAATCCTAAGTTACATTTTATACAAATTAGGAGCATTCTTTTAAATAAACATACATATTCAACAATTCCCGCTTGAAAGCCAACAAATTTAAAAATATACATTGACCCCTCTCGTCTTCCCGCTTCAATTTCAAGAAGAAAGAATTCACTTCACGAGTACCGCTCGTATCAAAAACAAGTAAAGCTGGGTTGTTTGATAGTGCGCGTCTTCAGGATATTCAAAAGAATAGTTGAGAAGTACCCGTATGTCGATTTAAGGGATTAAGTTAGTATCTGCTTGATCTATTTCCACCTAGGCCGGATTTCTAGAAAAGGGTCGATTCCAACTCCCTGTCAATTGGAACTCAAGAGGTTAATCCTGATAAGGTTGTATTGTATATACGATTAAGTGAATATCCGAGACCGCCTTCTGTAATCTCCGATTTCTCCGAGAGTAACGCAATCTTCAGATAAATTTCATTAATTATCTTTCGTCAATTTCCACCCCTCGCTAAATTATTGCGGCTGGAGCAAATCAGATGATCACGTAAAACTATCGAACAAGTCCTTAGGAATTTAACTAAAAGGCTAGCGTTTGTGAATATTTAATACTTTATAATATTTAGGGTCATTACGGCCAATTTCTTTTGTTCATTTTAGATTAGTTTAATTTTAGTATTACAAGGGCCCCTTGATTTAGAAATAGTACATAATCGCTCCCGTTAATTACAAGTGGGAGAACCTGTAGTTTCTTAATAGTATATCCTAAGTTTTACTGTTTATTATATTCAATTTTTAAGTACAGATCTTATTTTATTATATGTACACATCCAGATAACCTATACTTTCTTTCATGAATTGGTTGACATTTTTAGCACTTAATTAGTTTATGTACTCCGTCGTAATTCTATCTGATTGAGGGTGAACCTCAGCGACGTGCATAGAAAGGACTAAGTTAATGTAAGTACATATTAACGTAACCGTAGGTAAAAGAATTGGAAATCGGTCTCTTTGTCTTCCGAACTATCAATTATCCATTATTTATTGTTAAATGTAAAGTGGCACCCTTAACCGCGACTATCTTACCCTTATTCACGATTAATTACTTGATTTTTGAACACCTACGCAAAAATCCCTGAATGCTAACTTCCTTAAATTGCACGAAATCGTAAAACCTACCCCAATTTCCACTGCGGTGGCCGGAGCAAACCAGTCTATTCAGGGAATGAACAATTTTAACAACTGCAGGGGCGTAGGGCCAAAAAAGCATTGTTATAAGCGTTTCAAAAAAAATGATTGCTTGTTTCTTCGGAACGGGCCATGTCGCAACATAGAATTAAAGGATCGAAGAATAATTAATACTAACTGGTATACTTCAATTTGTTTGCCGCAAGTTGTCGTTGAAATCAGAAGAAATAACTTAAAAAACGAATCATTGTTCATCATGACTAGGCAAGTGTTATAACGTTTCGTTACAACAAAATTCCATGAGTACGGTGCTAGAGGCAAATGTTTAATTAGTAATCTCACCATAGACTAAACAGAATCCAACAATCAATTAATTATTTAGCCTTAAGACTATTTAATAAATTTCCAAAGAACACAACAGATCTTTGCCACCTTGATAGATGGAGAATAGGTTACTGAGGATGGCACCTTCAAAAGGGTGCGTACAACCTTACCAATGTGACGTAATAGAAATAAGGGTTGTTCGGCTAAGACGGGTTTCCTAATGATAGAGTTGGGTGAGTCCACGATGAATACGATCCTTGGCGCGCCTCTGTCCTAAAAGGTATGAGCAAGATCACGTACAGAGCCCTGAATTTAATATTCAAAATAAAATAACTTAAGTAACAAAATTTATACAAGGATACCGCGACTAAATTATAATCAATTTGTCGCCCACAATTAGCTAAACAAATCCAATAATGTGCCACGCTGTTTCTAATAATTAATAAAATAAATTTAATTAACACATCGATTAAAATAATTTATTTAATCGTCCAAAAAGAAAAAGTGACAACTCAAACAGCGAAAGTATTGCACTTTTCCTAATAAAGTTATAGCCAAAACGTCATCTATATGAAAATGAAGGAAGACAACATAATTATAGATAAATGGTTTTATTGTAATTAATTCAACGATGTTAACATACTCAATTTTGACAACAAGTAAATCTGACGATAATAAATCTAACGGTAAATTAATGCATATAATAACATCCAAATTTAATTGACTTCAACTATGTATTAATTAAACAAATGAAAAAGAAATTTCTAGCGTACTTACAAAATATTTTCTGAAATTACTATAACGCATTCGAAAACGAGTCAAATGTGTCATCGCCAGGTGTGACGGTGCGATAGAATAACTTGCAAACGCCTCGGATATTACTTAAGACAAGAACAATGTTTTCAAGATGTCTGAACGTAATTAAATAAGTATTTCTTTCTATGGATAATCGTAGTTAAAATTGACACTGGGTAAAATAAAGTCACCTAATTTGAATTTGTTGCAACAAACCGAATTGCGCAACTTCCAATTATAAAATATGCTAAAAGTATTTAATTCATTAAAAAAAAACAAAATTGTAAACCGGTCAAAAGAATTGCTTCCACAAATATTGCAATCTTTTATGAAATTGACCAATTATAAAGAAACCCTCGACTTATTACTTAAATATAACTTTCATAATCCCAAACGCTAATAATGTTAATTACTATCACATTTAACTTTACATTACCGAAACAACTTTATATATTACTATCATCAATGAATTTTAAATAATTTACATTGTATGTAACCAAATAAATAGTCTAAAAATATGTTTGGAAATATAGAAATAAATAAACAATGTATATGGCACAAAATAAAGTACAGACTTCATCACTGACCTTCCGCAACCAGATATTAGGCGTCTGCTACCGTATAAGCGGGACGCCGAGGCATTAAAGCTGGAGTCGGAACTCTTGGAAAACGTAGAGACCCAGTCCTTAGATTATATGAACGGCAAACAGATTCGGAAGCCGGCTGATGATCGTGCAACGTAACTACTGATTTCTGATCTTCAAACTGATGTACCACAAATTACGGTGAAACCAAAACCAAATAATTAACAACGGTCGTCGGATTACATAAACCGACGCAGGCCGCATCCTGAGATTTCTAACAAGCTCTTATTTCGACATAGTTCCCATCGATAAAAATCCTTTTGCGCGAGAACCATCATTCTCAAACAATACATCCAAAAACTACGTCCGAGAAAATTTGTGTCCCACTATATAAAATAAGAAAGAATAATTAAAACTAATTTATCTACAAGAGATCATTCGCCCTTTAACTTGCCCCATGTGTAACACAGGTGCCCAAAATTCACAAGCTTAACAACCAAACACACATGCTGTTCGTATAACAATGCCCGAGACGTCACGCGGTCTACGTTGATTTGCGCTTTGTCACGGTCTCACCTTGACTTGTAAATACTTGGATATAATTTGTGTGTATTCATTTGAGTACGCCCTGTACGTATGTACGTATAATTTCTTTTAGGTCGTATATGTATAGAATGGGGATATTTAAAAATTGAAAATTCGTTTTTTGAATATATTTAACTTAATAAATAATTCTTTTAATTGTATTCTTTCTTCAGAAATGAAGATTGTTGCTAATTAATAGGACCAATTTAGGAATTCATTATATATAATTTATTTATCCTATATGTGTCGCTGCCTGATGATAAAGTTTGTAAATATAAAATTCATTTTGAAACTACGTTTGGTTATATTCGATTCCTTATTTGACATTTTTTTCGTAATTCTTCTGTCGTAGACTGCGTTGAAAATGAACACTTGTGCTTTATCGCTGCTAGTATACAAACGTATAATGTGAGATATCTGATATTCTTGGTTACTGCATTCTAAAAAGGCGTTGTTCAT